>JAJIBD010006096.1:0-118865 GCA_021461705.1 Cryptotis parvus
AATGCCCTACCTGCTGGGCTATTGCCCGGTCCCTAATATTGTGTAATTTTATCTACATGATTTTACTCCATTGCATGTAAACTTTTCTTATGATGTTTCCGGAATAACTGTTACATGTAGAGGCTAAACTCTCTGAGGTTAGCCTCAGAGAAGCCTTTTTCGCACTTGTGAACATCAGTGTCTAAAACATTGCCAGGGGCGGAGCGATAGCACAGCAGATAGGGTGTTTGCCTTGCACGCCGGCTGGCCCATGCCGGCCTGGATTCGATCCCGGCATCCCATGTGGTCCCCCGAGCACCACCAGGAGTCATTCCCTGAGTGCAAAGCCAGGAGAAACCCCTGAGCATTGCCGGGTGTGACCCAAAAAGCAATAAATAAATAAATAAATAAATAAATAAATAAATAAATAAATAAATAAATAAATAAATAAATAAATAAATAAATGAATGAATGAATAAATAAATAAATGAATAAATAATAAATAAATAAATAAAACATTGCCAGCTTACAGGGTGGTTATGTGATCAAGAATTTGTGGAACATGGGGCCGGAACAATAGTTCAGTGGGTAGGGTTTTTGCCTTGCATGCGGGCACCGCCAGGAGTAATTCCTGAGCACAGAGCCAGGAATAAGCCGAGAGCATCGCTGGGTGTAACCCAAAAATAGAAAAAAAAAAAAAGAATTTGTGGAACAGATGAATTATTGTAACTCCACAGCTCAGTTGCTGCCCTCATTTCAGAGGTCTTGAGAAAGCATCTGAGATTTAATTTTATAACTATTTTGCAGCCCATGATGCCTAGTCCTAGAATTCTCTGAGTAGCTGTATTCACTGCATGTCTTTTCCTAACATTCTTCATGTTTCTTCTTAGGGACATATATTCGTACCAGTGATGGGCGGATCTTTGCTGTTAGGGCAACTGGCAAGCCAAAGGCTCCCTGAAGATGGTCGTATGGCTGCCTCAGGTACAGTGACTTCCACTGTCTGTTGATTTACACCATGTTTTGATTTGCTTTATAATTAAGTAGATAATGTGTACATGGTTTACAATTCAAAAGATCTAAGAAAGGAATAAAGTTAAAAAATAAATATGTATTCCCCTCCCTTCCACCTGTCATCCATTGTTTCTTCTTGGAGGTTCTGTATTCATTTATATTAATGTAATGTATGCAGGAACATGTATGTGTTTCTATGTGTATTAAAAATAGATGTATAGGAACTGAAGTAATAGTGCAGCAGGTATAGCTTGCCTTGCACTTGGTTAACCTAGGTTCAATACATATAGTCCCTTGAATCCCGCCAGGAGTGATCCCTGAGCTCAGAGTCAGGAGTAAGCCTTGAGAATCGTAAGTATGGCCCCCAAAACAATATGTATGTAACTTTTCTTTGTATTTTTATAACAAATGCTAGCAATATAGCCAGTTTATTACCCCCCCACCCACACACACACACTTTTTCTTCCCCTGACCTGGCCTTATTTACTGTTTACTCACTAGAAATATCTTGGTGTTTTTTCCTTACCATTTTTTCTAGATGTGCCTGATTTAAGGTTTGCATGGGATGCCATTAGATGGATATAATATAATATAATATAATATAATATAATATAATATAATATAATATAATATAATATAATATAATATAATATAATATAATATAATACATTACAGGTGCCCTGTTCTTGAATGTTTAGTTTTATTTCACTGCTACAGTACTTGTTCATTACCATGTGGGTATATCTGCAGGATAAATTCCTAGAAGTAGATTTGCCAGGACAAAGAGTATATAGGCGGCACATTAATGCTGTGAAGAACTCTTGCCAAGTTCTGTTCTCTGCTAATGGTTCTCATTCATCTTCACAACACCAAGATATGCAAGCCTTATGGATATGTTCATATACGTAGATAAGGCGAAAGACTAGCATTGTAAGCATCCATATTTTGTGCACATACATCCCATGACTGTTCTTGTTCTCATAAAGTTGCCTTGTATTTGAACTACTGTTAAGTTGAAGACATGATATTATTTTATAAATCCCTCAGTACTTAGCTTGCCTGTTCTTACATTAAGGACATTCTCTTTCAATACCATTACCGTATGAAAAAAAAGAGTTAATTTCATAATATTTTCAGGATCTAGACTATGTTCAGATTTCTTTATTTTCCCAGTTTTTTTTTTATGGCTATGGGTTCTTTTGTATCGATTTGTTTTGCTTTTGGGTCACGCTCCGTGATGCTCAGGGGTTTCTTCTGACTTTGCACTCAGGAAATGTTTGTGGGGAAACCATATGGGATGCCAGGGATTGAACCTGGGTCAGCTGCGTGCAAGGCAAATGCCCTACCTGCTGTGCTATCACCCCAGCCCCTGGTTTTTGTTTTTAAATGAGCATGGACTGCTTTTCGTAGGGTAAGGGGGGGAGCATTTGGGGGTCACACTCAATGATCCTCAGGACTTACTCCCTGGTTCTATGCCAGGGATCACTCCGGGTGGTACTTGGGGAACCATATGAGATGCTGGGGATTGATCCCAGTTCAGCTGTGTACAAGGCAAGCAAGCGTCTTACCCTCTGTACTTCAATCCAACCCCATGGACTGCTTTTTTAAACTTCATTTTTCTTTTTTCTTCCACCTGGCCAATGAAATTATTTTTATCTACAGAAAGATTTTGTTTAGTGATTTTTTTAGTGTTTCCTCTCCATTATCTTGGAAGATTCACTTTAGTGGAATTACCAGATGGATGGGATAAAGTTCCGGTATTGTCATGGATAGATCTATTATCTATTTCCTACTCCGAGTGTTTTTTCTTTGGGACTGGAACAAAATTGACTATTGTTATTTTTTGTACATCAAACTATTAGAATTTAGAGACTGCAATACAGGATTTTTTTTTTTTTAGTGGAATTTTCTCTTGTACCCTCCTCTGTCTAGCCATTCTGGTTCTCATTTACATACATTTTGCCTCCAGGTTCCCAGGGGCCTTCTCTCGAGTCCACAAGCAACGGCAGACACAGTGCCTCATCACCTAAAGCCCCGACCCTGAGGGGCTGGCCAGGCCCGTCTCTCCAGACAGCCCAGAAATCATCAGTGAGCTCCAGCAGTATGCAGATGTGGCTGCTGCCGGGAATCCCATCAGAGTTCCCCAAGCTCCAATGCTACCCTGCCTGGCCCCGCTGCCCAACTTTCGGACAGCAGTGCTGTTCCTGGGACAACTCTCGGGACTGAATCTCGACATGGGGGTCATTGCCTCAATAGTTCCCTCTTGGTGACTGGCCAACCCTGTGGTGACAGACAACCATTGATGGACTTAAAGGGCCACAAGCGAAAATTGGCCACACCACCTGCTGCCCAGGAGTCAGTCCGCCCGACGGTCTAGGAAAGGCCATCTGCCAGCCCCGTGCAGCCGTATGAACACGGGTATCCAGTTTCTGGCGGGTTTTCCATGCCACCCGTCTCCTTAAACCATAACCTCACCCCCCTTTACCTCCCAGGCTGGGGGACAACTCCCTATTTATGGGCAGTACCCCCTCCTACTACCAGCTGTCCAATTTGCTGGCAGATGCCCGCCTGGTATTTCCAGTGACTACTGACCCTCTGGTGCCAGCAGGCCCGTCAGTTCCTCTTCCACGGCTACCTCAGTCACTGCCAGCAACCCTTCCTTCATGCTCAACCCTTCTGTACCAGGGATACTACCCAGCTATTCACTCCCATTCTCACAGCCACTCCTGTCCGAGCCGAGGATGTTTGCGCCTTTTCCTTCCCCTGTCTTACCCAGCAACCTTTCACGGGGCATGTCTGTCTTCCCAGGCTACATGTCCCCACATGCAGGCTACCCAGCTGGCAGCCTTCTTCGGTCCCAGGTGCCTCCGTTTGACTCTCAAGAGGTAGCTGAGGTGGGGTTCAGCTCAATGATGATGAGGATAAGGATGATGATGTTATAGAGGTCACTGGGAAATAGCTGGGGAACCCCTCTCTCTGCCTCACTCTCGGGCTCCCAGCAGGTTGCCTATTAAGCTGGAAGGCAGAGTTCTGGGCTTTCTGAGGAAAGGGCAGTTGGCAGGAGGGAAAAGGAAGAGGACAAAGATGGTCAACCATAGTGGCAAGGCTCTGTTGCTTGCTGTTTAACAAGAGAGGCAAAAATATCCAACAGAGCAGCAATAGTGGAAAATCAGGGACCCAAAACAGGAATGGAGGGACAGGGCAGCCTACCCTCTCTTCCTGCCTGCCTTGCTTATGCTGTCTGCTTTCTTGCTTGCCCATTGGAGTGTAGAAGCTCACATCCCACTTCTGTCATTGGGAACATTTCTCTCCCAAGAGCTGCCTTACTGGGTGACTTAGCTTGACCTGGAGGGGAGGGTGGGGAGGGAGGGTGAATATGGTGGGCAGGAAAAACAGATCAAGACTCCACGTGAAGTGGAATCTTTCAAGGGGTGAAAAAAAAAGCAGACCAGGTATGTGTGTGCATGTGTGCGTGTGTGTGTTTATGTACATACATGTATGTGACAGAGCTAGGTTGAAGGGGGGTAGGGGGAGGGAGGGACTAAGGGGGAAACTGAAAAAATGAGTTTATGTTTTTAAAAATGGAAATCAGAGTGTGGTAGTTCATGGCAACTATTAATATGAACATCAGGTTGAGCCCAGGAGAAGAGCCATGGAAATCACAAGTTTCCTTCTAGTTGGGTGAAGAGAATGCCCAGCTAACTCTAGTCCCAGGTTTTTAGAACCTTGTTTGTTTTAGACTTGGAAAGAAGTGGGCTTTCCCCATCTCTGCCTCTTTCCCCAGGAACTGTCTGAGCAGATCTCTCATCCCAGGGTGTGAGGTCACCCAGAGGCTGGGAGGGAGAAGCAGTGCAATGTGTGAGTGAATTGTGGCCAGAAAAGACATCCTTCACCAGGACAGACATGAGCCCCCCAGCTGCCTGACATGGCGGCCTTTCCTTTCCTTCCCATTAGAGAGATCCATGTTAATTTATTTCTCGTGGACAATTATTTATTATTTGGACTTTACATGTATCTTATTTGATGGGGATGGGGCAGGGGTGGGAGGGAAAGTTAGGGGGGAAGGAAGGTAGGAGATAGGAAAGGAAATTTTAAACTGACTCCCTTGCTGCTGGTAAAAATAACCCTGGATAGGTAGTAAATTGACCAAGGAAAGAGAATTAGGTTTGACCTGACTTTATACTAAATAGCCGTTTTCAGGAGATGTCCTTTCAGGAAGATCAGGGAATCCGATGACTAAAATGTTGGTGAATGAGAGACTCATTCTACAAAGATTGAAACTTGGTATCATGCAGTTTGCTATTAGAAAGGAAGCGATCCCACATTTGGCACTGGGTCCTCTTGGGATTACCTTAGAAGCAGGCTCTCTATGCCGAATAGTAGTGTTGTGAATCGGAGCAGACTTTTTCCTGTTGGGAAATGCCTTTCCCAGCCTATTAAGTGATTGGTCTGAGTCAGGTATCTACTACTTCCATCCTTTTTGAAGGAACGTGGAAAAACCCTTTCTCCAGAAGAACCTTAAGCCTGGCTTCTGTTTATTGTCTAAAGAGAACACTTCAATCGTTCTGGCGTCTCTCCATTCCAGCTAGTTTCAGTGCCAGAGGGGAGGGAAGCATCTGGTCTTAAGCAAGCAGGATTTTTGGTTGTCTTCCTCTTTTCATTCCCTGATGGTATATTGCTAGGTGGTAGTTTATGATGAATAAACCTTTTGAGCTTTGCCACGTAACCAAGGGTTTATCACTGGGCAGCTGCTGCACCAGCCTCCCCTGCTTGAGGCAGCCTAGCCATATCACCCCTAGTACCAGCTGCTTCTATAGCTCTTCTGACCACCCCGTTTCCAGTGCTGAAGGGCCTTAGCACACTCGGGGTTTAGTCCCCAGAGAAGAGAGAGGGAGATATGACTAATGGGTATGTATGCATGTGTGTTTATGTGTTGCACAGTTACTCCAAAACTGGAACTTGAGCTTTCATTTTTCCATAAGCACCCTATCAGGCGCCTAATTCTCCTACTCATAGAAGCCTTAGACCTACAAGTTAGCTATGCAAATTATTTTAATAATTTAAAAATAGCAATTCCAGCCAGTGCTTTCTCTTTCAGATGCATCCCAAGGATGAATGGTGAAGGGACTCAATTGGAGTGGGTTCTTAGGTTGATGATTGTAGGAGTGAGTTAGCCTGGATCTCTGATTTGTAGATCCAGCTCACAATTAGAGGCCAGAACATTGGGATCCCAAAGGAGTGAGTGTGAGTGTGTGTGTGCACACGAGTGCCCATACATGTACATATCTTTTGTTTGGGAAAGGGGGTCTTTCTGTGTTGACTTACAGGAAATCACCGCGGCGGACTGTGATTATCCAGAAATTTTCCCAGCAAGGAATAGTGACTGAGAGGCAGCATAGCCCTGCTCTCTACCTGTGGTTCCAGGGACTGGCTCTTGCTTTAGCTAAGGAAAGGCCATGCTCTGGGGAGGCTCTCCTGGCTAAGAAGACTTTCTTTGATATGTGCAGTTTATGTTGTTCAGGTGGTGGGGGTAGACTCATGGGAAATTGTGGAGTGCTACCATGGTTTTTATTTTTGCTTTTAATGTATCTGAAAACACTTCTTTGCTATCTCTTTTTATGTGTTGGTAGGTAAGTATTTAAGCACACCAAACATGAGCAGTGTATGAGGGAATCAGGTAATGTCTCAGAGTCTTAAGAACCACATTTTATAGCTTTTATGATCAAAAGCACTTGCTAGTGACCTCCACCTGTCATCAAGACCTGAATAAGGAAAGGGTGGTGATATAACAGAGGACAGAAAACTAGGCCTAGACATTTCCCTGAATCTTGTCTTCCACAGAACGTTTTCAAGGGCTCAAGAGCCCTATTCATCTGGTTTTGTCTAAAATACAGTACTGCTTTATAATTTAGAATTACTATTCGTAGTTACTCTTGACTTTTCTTACTGTCTTTGTGGATAAAAATTGAACAGACTAACCATTTAAGAAGGTGAATGAATCAGTGAATCAGCCTGTATCAGTTCCGTTCCTTCATATTGTCTGGAGTCCTTACCACTACTCTCCCCTTTGAGTGGTGCTTTTTTTCTGGGCGGGGGTGGGCGGTGCAGGCATGGAGAGCAGGGCTACTGCCAGCGAGTTGCTTAGGAGTTGCTAATGGCATTGCTTGGAGAACTGTGCAGTGCCAAGGATCAAATGTAGGCCTCCTGCATGTTAGTCATACTCGAGTGTTCTGAGCTATCTCCCCAGCTATGAGATGCACTGGAACATCTTTCTTGACATCTCCTAATTTAAGATACCTGCATCTGGTTGTTGGAATTCTCTTCTGTAGAAATTAGTATGTGAATACTTGTGATTCACAGTGAACCATGAAATTTTCCATTTGGGGACATGAAGCAAAACATGGGATATGGGATAAAATTTTGATGCCAATTTGAGATACAACCAAGCTTCAGCAATGTGGGTATGGCTGTCTCTCTATAGAGCAAGTCTCTGCCTCTGTTTCTTCAAGCATGGGATAGTTCTAGAACTGAGCCTCACCCCTTGGGGAAGATCTTCTGGGGCCTCTTAAGTCATGGCTCCCCTGGGCCAGAGTGATAGCACAGCAGGGAGGGCATTTACTTTGCACGCCGCTGACCTGGATTCAATCCCTGGCATTCCTTATGGTCCCCTGAGCACTGCCAGGAGTAACTCCTGAGCATCATTGGGTATGACCACCCCCCACCTTAAAAAAAAAACGTCATGGCTCCCCAGTCCTGCTTCTCAGTTCCTTGTGGTTCCTTGGAATATAGGTCTTTCTGAGCCATGGCCTCCAGTACACCCAGCTAAATCTCTCACCAGAAATCTCTAGAGTTTCTTCCCCTTGGGAGATTGTATAGTACTCTACTGTCCCACTAAATCTGCACTTCACAGCCTGTCTGAGAAAGCTGCCATTTCCACTTATTGTCAGATACCATAACCTTCCTACTGACTCTTCTGTTCTGTGTATTCTGCTGGGACTTCCTTACCGTCTATTCAGTGCCACTGGGTTGGCCTAGGCCTTTTATGAATACCTGAGTCTTACAATGAACTTTCTGAGTAGGCAGTGTCCAACTTCTTTGCTCTTCAGGGACCTGAGTCTCCTTTTCCTCTCTCATAAGTCTATTCGATAATAGTAATCCAATGTATTTGAAGAGGTAGCTAGGCAGGATAACAGAGGTGGTGCAGTGGGTTGGGGATGATTCGGGTACTTAGTTACCACCGCTGGGATACTTAAAAGAGGGGACCTCATACTGTGACCTGACCCAAAACCCTCCCTTAGAAGAGAGCTCAGCCCATGTGTGTGTATGTGTGTATGTGAAAGTGTGAGCACACGTGTGTAAACTGTTATCTGGTTGTGTTTCTCAGAGTGGGCTGGGGACTCACCAGAAGAATCCCTTCAGCCTGCCCAAGACTGGTTTTTTTCCTGTACCCTCTCCAGAGGGCCTCAGGGAAGGGGCCCAGGTGAGTTGAGGGGGGTCGCAGATGGATAACCACTAAGGCCACACTGCTGCCAGGAGTAGTGGGGGGAAGATGGGGTGACCCCAGGGACCTGGCACCTGGCTTTGGTTTTCTGTCTTTCCTCAGGACACCCCCTGAGGCCTGGGACCTGCGCCTGACTTTTGAGGAGCATCTGTGGCTGGTGCTCCAGCTGCTGGTGTGATTATGGGCTTCCCTCTCAGCAGGGCAGGTGCTCCTGCCCCAAAGGCTGGGCAACTGGCTGTTTCTATGACGTATTTATTTTTACTTGTGTTTCATGTCACTTTTTTAAAAAAGCAAACAGAACAATTGTAAGTCAGTATAACTGCCTATCAGTTTTCTTTATTTCTTTTTGTAAAATAAAATTTAAACTCAAGAAGGCAGTGTTGTTTGATCAAGGAAATGATGGAACAACTGTGGCTGGGTCATGGTGAAAAGGATACAACATCATTTACCATAATGGCACTGGGGTGTTCTGGACTAGGAGAAAGAGGAGCCTGGAAAGAGAGCAGGCTGCTGAGTGTTGGCAGCCTTTTGTTATAACAGTATTTCCTCAAGTGGGCAGCAGTGCTCCCAAGGACCACTGGAGTGATCCAGGGAGTAGTATTAGCCTTGGGTACAACTTGGAAGACGCCTTTTTATTCATTCTCTTAAGGTACATTTCCAAGGGAACACTAATAATTTTCTCATTTCGGAAAAGGTCACAAAGTCAATTTGTCAGTAACCTTTGCTCTAGAGAAAACAGTGAAGTTGACTCAGGATTGAGACTCGTCCTCCTCAGTCATGGAAGCCCCTTAGGGACAGCCCTAACTAGCTGTGAGTGACCCGGAAGTAGGTCCTGTATCATTGCTCTCAGTAGGTGGGAGATCTGGTCCCTTGACTGTAGAGTGTCTTACACTACATGTAATGCTCTGTTATCTGAATTAGAGGATCACACAGAAAACTAACCAGGGCTCTCATTCAAGGTGGTGGAGGAAGTAGGGACAAGCCACTGTTTGGCTTCACAAGTTTAGTCCCTTAAAAGAGGGACACAAAGTGGAGAGAGAATTAACATGCTGGAATGCGCCCTTTGCATTCAGGAGGCCTGAGCTTGGTCCCCAGTGCCAGACGTTCATCTGTGCACCACCAGGAGTGACCCCCCAAGTACTGATCCAAGAGTAGCCCCTGAGCATTGTCAGGTGTGGCCCTGAAATAAAAGGGGGATCCCTGGGGAATTTCCCAGAAATTTACTAAGGGAAAATTAAAGGGCCTCTCTGGGGATTTCTTCGACCCTGCAATCCAAAACACTTGCCTGGCATGTGTCAGATCCTGGATTTAATCCCCAAAGATAAAGTTCAGGCACTGCAGTGGAGAACTAGGCATGGAGCATGAATGGGAATAAAGTATCTTTTCCCATTACTAATTGGTAGAGCAGAAGCCTTCCAAGGTGGGGCCAGAGGGCAGTACAGTGGATAGGACTTGCATTATATGCAGCTGACCTGGGTTCTCTACCTGGCATCATTGTCCCCTGAGCGCCACCAGAAGTGATCCCCTATCCCCCAAAAAAAGTCTTCCAGGGGCTGGAGCAATAGCCCAGCGGGTAGGGTGTTTGCCTTGCACGCTGGCCGGCCCTTGCCGGCCCTGATTCGATCCCCTGGCATCCCATGTGGTCCCCCGAGCACCGCCAGAAGTAATTCCTGAGTGCAGAGCCAGGAGTAACCCCCTGAAAAAAAAAAAAGCCTTCCAAAGTAGAGGTTACTCTTGGAAACACACTAAAGACAAATATTGTCAGGTCAATGCCTACAGTTCCAGCATAGGGTGACTTATTTTTTGATCGGGGTGTTGTTGGGGGCCACACTTGGCAGTGCCCAGCATTAAATCGAGATCAGATGCATGCAAGTGTTCCTTTCTGTGCCATATGCCTCTCCCCGATAAGCCGCAGACTTCCAAATGAGGTGCTGAAGCTCCTGTGCACCTGGACTCTGATGTGGAGCTCTGGGGTTTCCTTCTCAAGCTAAAGGAAGTGCTCAGAGAGGACAAGATGTACAACGGACAACTCCAGATAATTTTATCTGGCAAAAGCTCATCAAATTTAAGCAGAACTGGATCCTAAATGCCTTACAGAAGGCTGCCTCTAAGTCAGTGTACTAACCTTTCCACGTGTCAGGAAAGATACTGCTAGTGTATAGACCACTGCTGGGGCACTTGAAATCGTGCTGATGTCTCATAAGCAAACAACTGCTGCAACCCTGCCAGCCCAGCCTTCAGTGCCTGTGAGTGGTCAGCTGCCCATCCTGCCAGTCTGTTCGGAGGACAAGAATACCCTTAACTCTGGAAGAGGTTGCATCTTCCCTGTGTAGAAAAGATATGAAACAGAGGGAATGGATGCCAGGATTTTCAGTGCCTCTCTCCAGCCTGCTCTTGACTAGCACAAGTGGAACCCATAAGATGGTTTCCATCTCAAGACTGGTTCCTCCCTGTCAGGAACACCATAATAGCTTTGTCCACCTGTCTTGTCCACATTTGTGCACATAGCTGTCCTACTTCAGGTTCTCCACTGCAAGACAGACTGTCTGGAAAGACTATCTTTGGAGTCCTAAAAAGGATGCTTTGTAGTTTGAAGGTTGTCAGAACAAAGCTAATGAATGGAACTGGGGGTGTAGGTCAGCAGTGTAGCATTTGTCTTGCATCTGTGAAGCCCTGACTCAATGCCCAGCACTACCAAAGGGAAGTGAAGAGCTGATGACCTTGCCTTGGAGGCATTTCACATTTGACTACACACTTAGTTGTAAGTGCGGTCAACTGATGGTCCCCAGCCACATGCAAGACTTTCTGATCTTGGACCCAAGGAGGATGTAGCCCTGATGAGCTCCAAAAGGGCGGCCCTAGCTTTGTCTATTCAGAGTTACCATACTCTACAGTCTGTCTTGACCGAAAGTGGTACTCAGTAATGTTAGGGTTAATAATCACCTCTATACTGATTGAAGGCAGGTAGCAGGATGAAGGGCTGGAGGCAAGCCTGGGAGCAAGTGGCCCTCTGCCTTGCTGTTTCCAAGTCGTTGAGAATCCGCTCTAAGAAATGGCTGGGCCAAGGTTGGAACAAATGCCAGAGGCTGACTGTTGGTAGCACTTCCCAACAACTCTCTTCCAACGGTTCTCTTTGGGGGCTTCTCACCTGCGGACCACCTAGCTCCGAGAGGCCAGGTAATTGTCAGTGCCTTTCCAGCCAACCCAGATGCTAAGGGTTGCTAAGTTACCCCCTACAACCTCGTAGTTTGTGGGAATCCGGAAGGTGGCAGGAGGACTCCGCCCTTGACAGCTCACTCCGGTGGTGATGGTGGTGGGTGGCTGGGCGTAGCACAGACGCGCACTCGTGGCCATGGAGACCGGGCGGCGCTGGCCTCCGCCCTCTGGGTCCCGCGCGCACGCGCCCACGACCACGGCCACGTCCCGCCGCGAGAGGGGGCGGAGCGAGCGTGCGCAGCAGGTGCGCGCAGGCTCCTCGACCGACCGGGAGCCGCCTGCGCGGATCGGCGTCCGCGGCGGGCGGCCGCTGAGGTGAGCGCCCGGCTGGAGGAGAGGGCGGTCCCCGCTGGGCGGCCCTGCGCGCTCCGTTGGCCCCCGGGCTTCGGTCCGCCAGGGCGCAACCTCTGGGACCCCGGCGTCCCCTTCGTGACCACCCCCCCCACCTCGGTCTAGCCCCTCTTAGCGTCTCGTCTTGCCCACACCTGGCCACGGCCCGGTTCAAGACCCCCCATAGGCGACCTCGGACCAGCCCGGCCACTCGGGGGCCGTCCCCCTGCCGTTGCAGCGGATGCGGGCACGCCCCCGGGCCGGCGGAGCGAGCGGGAGGGGGGACGCGGAGAAAAGAGCCGCGCTCTGACTCCCGCCCCGTCCCGAGGCCGCGCCCCGCCGCCGTGGCTGCAAACTTCAGCGTCCTTTAAGTTGGCGGCGGAGCGTGGGGCCCCGTAAGGTTGTGCCTTAGGAGAAAGGGGCAGGGAAGTAGTGAGGAGCCCAGAATGCGAGGCGGCAGCGGCCCCACCTCGGCGCGCAGGCCCCTTGTAGCCCCCGGCTTCCCTCTCTTCGCGGCGGCCAAGTTTTTTGCCTGTGGCCGGGCCCTTTAAGGGCTCGAGGCGCCGCCGCGGCGCACGTGAGCGGCTCCAGGAAGCCGGCGCGGGCCACCCGCCCTGACGCGCGCCGGCGCCCGGCCTCAGGCGACCACCCCCGGGCCTGCAAGCCGGGGACCACCCGCGGTCCGCGAGGGGCCGCTGCCTGCCCAAGGTCAGCGAAAGGGTCCGCTTCGGGGCGGAGGCGGTGGAGAGCTCGCCCAAGAAGGGGGACGCTGAGCAGAGCCCCAGTAGAGAGCCGACTTCGGGAGGCCCCGTGTGACTCCCGAGTTCCTAGGACCTGGTCGGGTGCAACCTTGGAGGAGGGAGGAGTTCTTGGAGTGTCCTATGCAGGGTATTGGAAAGACGGCCGCCGGGACCTGGTTATTTTCTTTCTGTACCCCCTGGAGCCCCCGGCCTCGGGGCAGCGGGTCCCTGCGGCGGCGCTGGAAGCCGTGATTTGCTAAATGCGAGCCTGGCGTTTCGGGGGCGCTTTTCTCAGCTCTTTGCTCACCTGTCTCCCTGCCTCCTGCCCGTCTTGCCCACAGCCCCGGGACGCCAGGGCGCTTTTCTCCCCCTTTCGGAGCAGTTCTGAAAAGAAAGGTGAGAACTGGAGTGTGTAGACCAGAGGGGACGGCCGTGAGGGTCACCCCAGGGTAGGTGGGGGACCTCGGCAGAGTTTTCTGCGGCGAGCTCGGGTTCAGAGAGATCCTATGTGAATTAAATTTGGAGGCCCCCTTTGCCAGGGAAGAAAATGAAGTGGGGACCCTGAGTCTGATTATCTGGGTTACCTGCATTTTGGCCCAGGGGCTCTTTGTTTTGGGGTCACACCCAGAGATGCTCAAGGGGTGACTCCTGGCTCTGCCCCTCAGGTGTTTGGGGCACCATATGGGATGCCTGGAATCGAACCTGGTGGGGCAAATACAAGGCAAGTGCCTTCCTCACTGGACTGTCTCTCCCGCCCGTGATCTCACTGTTAAATAATAGTCTTTGGGACCCTGGACAGGTCACAAGTCACTTCTATTCACTTGTTTTCTGTTCTGAACTACCTTGTTTTGAGGATGATGAAGTAACCGTGTTTCAACATTTAGACCAGAGATCCCCTAACTTATTTGACCTACTGCCCCCTTTTCAGGAAAAAAGTCACTCAGCCCCCTCCTAAATCTTTGAGACCACAAACTGTCCCCAGTTGCACCACGCCCCATTCCATATCCCCTTCTTTGTAGTGGGGGGCCGTATCACCTACTTTGGGGGGGCTAGTGGGGGCCACACCCAGGTATGTTTTGGGGATACTCTTGGCTCTGCGTGGGAGTTGGTACTGGCAGTGCTCCGGAGACTATGGGATGCTAGGGATTAAACCTGGGTGGGCCGTGTGCAAAGCAGACACTGCCTGTATTGTCACTCTGGCCAGTATCACCTAATTTAAAAAACTAATTTAGACAGTCCTAGCACATAGTACTCAAGGAATAACTTGGCAGAGAAAAGTAAGAATAAAACTAGCTAGAAGCACAAAAAAATAATAAAAAATAAACTAGCTAGAAGCAATATGAATAGGCCAGGGAATGTGTTCAAAAACAGTGAAACTGAAACAGGAACACGGATGGGTGAGAAAACCCAGGGAGGCACCTTGATGTTGACACTCAAGTTTTAGATGACCTCTCACAAAGAGGTTGCCTCTTTGTGAGACAGACACTGCACATGACCCCACCAAAGCATGCAGGGAACAAATAGGGCTGTTTTCCGTGGGACTGAATTATTAGATACAGTGGTTGGGAATAATCCTACAGTGGGTCTCTCATGCTTTTCTTCATCTTTAAACTGATTTTGTTTTTAATTAGGTAACTGTCCAAATGGCAGGGCTAGACTTCTGTCTGGGTTTGTGGAAAGAAAGGGGGTTCACATACGACATTTGTTCCTGTGCTTGCTCTTGGACTACTTTTCAACTTTTTGTAATGTTTTATTTTTCCGAAGCAATTGTCTGTATTGCTTAGACCATGCAAATATACCAGGCATGGGGAAAGGCTAGTGGAGGAGAGGGAGAATTGTCAGATAAACTGCATATACACAAAAAGAAAAGAAAAAAGCAAAACCTCAGGTTCCACCAGGATTGTCTTTGAGCCAGCACCTGAGGTGGGTGGAGAGCTCAAAAACCACAGAACTTTACTAATAGGCACCACAGATGTTGCTAGGGGTGGAGACGGGATGGGAGGAGGCCAGTGGGATCCCAGACATGGTACCTTCCATAAGCAGTACCTCGCCCCCACAAAATAAGATTCTGTGGTCAAGGCCAAGTTAGCTGCTAACTTTTCTCTGTTGTGTCTTCACATTTGCACTGCCTTTTCTTCCTCCTCCCCCATCCTCCTCCTCCTCTTCCTCCCTCCTGTTTCTAGTCTTATCAGCTGGGGAAGTGGTGGAAGCTTTTAGCAGTGGTACTCAAGTCTGGGGAGACAGTGCTGTACTCGTGCTGGTGACCTCTGGGTCTGGGTAGTAAGATTTGGAGGACCAGGTGTGCTTAGCAAAGGAGAGTTTCCTATAAAATTTCTTCCTGCAGCATAACTTCCCCTGGGGTTTGGTTTCTCCTGGTTTCCCCTGTTTGTTAATAAGTGTTTGGACCCCTGCTGTTTGCCCCTCCTCCTGCTGGCAGTGGGCCACAGGCTTGGGGAGGCTGACCTGGCACCATGGCTCAGCTCTGGGAAGGAGGCGGCGGCAATATAGGAAAAGGCAGAATGACCCATCTCTGGGGAGTCTGGTCAGGGCTGTATGTCCTTGGTTGTGACTCAGACCTGTGACCCTCTATGACTCAGTTTCCCCAGGTGTGACCAAGACATGTAGCCGACAGGCAGAGTGGCTCTGAGAGCTTCAACGGGTGATTAAGAAATAAAAGAGGCTTGTGGCTTCAGTCATCCTTTGTAGCTCCCTTCTAGGTCACTGTGTGTAAACACTTCTGGCCCCTCCCTCCTGGGCCAGAGCTCCACAGGCAGGCCTGAGGTTGGGCCAGACCTGGCTGCCGGGCAGGTGGGCACATTGGTCAGAGCAGGCTTCCAGCCTTCTCTCCCTCTGTCTCCTTTGCAGCTGCCTTGGGGTGCGGCGTGGGGAGTACAGAACCATGTCGGACCTGCTGCTCCTGGGCCTGATTGGGGCCTGACTCTTCTGCTCTTGCTGACACTCCTGGCCTTTGTTGGGTACCGGGGCTGCTGACGGGGGGTAAGAGTAAGTGCTGGCTCACCCCCCATCCGCAACGTTGACCGTGGCCTGCAAGTTCCACAAGGGGCCCTACGGCGAGACCGGACGGCTGTTCACTGAGAGCTGCAGTGTCTCCCCCAAGCTCCGCCTCCATTGCCATCTACTATGACAACCCTCACATGGTAAGTAGGGTTTTGGCCTGTGTGCAACAGTGCAACATGGGCAGGGCTTGTTGGCATAGGGACATTGTAGTGTCTGGAGGAGGGGTGGGGAAATCTTTGAACCAGCCTTGCAGCCCACCTCCTTTTGGTACAGGCATTCAAATACTGGCATTCTATTTGCAGACCTGGATGTGTTGTGTCTGTTTGTGTGTGTATGTGTGTGTGTGTTTTGGTTTGGAGTCATGCCTGGCTGTGCTCAGGTGTTACGCCTGGCTCTGTACTCAGGAATCACTCCTGATGGGGTTCAGGGGACCATGTGGGATGCCAGGGATCAAACCCAGATCGGCCCTATGTAAGGCAGCAAGTGCGTTACCCGCTGTACTGTCTCTTTGGCCCCCTCTGTGTATGTCTGAGGACTGGAACTGTGCCCCTGTGAGTGACTAGACTACCTGGACTTTAGTCCTCTACCCCCTTGTTGGCCCTCCCTCTTCCAGCTCCATATGAAGCCAGAACTCTAAGGTCAGCTCTGCAGATCCTGCTCTCTCTTTGAGGGCATTATTTTGTTACTGTGCCTTCCCACTTTTAGCGCTTCTGCTAGGCTCTTGGTCCTCAGTGGCTGGCAGGACAGACCATGGGCTAGGAGTCCTCCCTCCCTGGCCATTTTGGTGACCATTGGTCATAGAATGTTTCTTTGGATATCCGGTTCTCTTCTGGGGAGAGGTCCTGGGTCAAGTAGAGCCAGGTGAGCTGCTCAGGATATCCCAAGATGCCATAACCAGAGACTAACCCAGCATCATTGGCACTCTGTAGGCGTCTGGCTATTCTCACAGCCTGCAGTGAGTCAAGACTTACCAATGTGCTTCCTGCCATACCATGGAGTGGTTGGTGCTGCCCACAGCTGCAAGGACCAGAAGCTCTGCCATAGGTTCTTCAGCCTCTGTGCTAAACCTTGGGTGCATTTGGAATCCCCAGCACTGGTTTACTTAAATAGACAAGGTCTGATGCCAACGCAGTAGCTGCTGACCAGGCCTCACGTGCTCTCAATGAAACAGAGTGTTTAGGGCTGGAACGATAGTCCAGCGGGTAGGGCATTTGCCTTGCACGCGGATGACCCAGATTCTATCCCCAGTATCTCATGTGGTCCTCTGAGTACCACCAGGAGTAATTCCATAGTGCAGAGCCAGGAGTAACCCCTGAGCATTGCCGGTGTGACCTAAAAAGCAAAAAAAAAAAAAAAAAAAAAAAGACAAAGAAAGAAAACAACAACAACAAAAAAGAAACAGTGTTTGGACTCCCTAACTCCCTAGCTTGTGCTGACCCTGCTCTCCAGGGATGCATGAACCTGGCCTTGTGCTCAGGGAATTTTGTGTTTGGTGGCAAGTCAGCCATCCCTCCACAAAGGAGTCTCAGATAAGGGACTGCGCTTTTATGCTCACAGAGCTTTGAGCTGTGGGTTCAGAGGGAGAGCCTCCTGTCTGTTGGGAAGTCTCACAGAGGAGCTAGATTACAGCTGGACCTTCTCCCATGAGTAGGATTTCGCTGCACTGGTTCAAGCCTGAAAAGCAAGAGCAGAGACCTAGAGTCCTGGGATGACAGGGGCTAGTGCACATCTGGATGGCAAAAGAAAGAGAAGGGTTTGCTGGCCAGGTGATGTGAGGCACCGCAGGCTGGGAGGAGCAGTGCCACACAGTGTGCCACCTGCGATTCAGGGTGCTGGCAGAGTGGCAGGTGAGGAGGGCAGGAGGTGAGGCACAGAGGTCATTGAGAAGATTGGGCTGGGCCCAGATGATCAGTGACACGACCTGGGTGAGGGATGAGTAGACAGGCTGGGAGGTCATGTGACTTGGAAATGGCTATACATGGGGTAAGACGCTCAGTGGATTGGGTCAGGCACTGGGCTGTGAGAAGCTTCTAGGTGAGACACTTGGCTTGCACCCCTGCGGGCCTATTTTGTCGGTCTCTTCCCCTCCTTCTACCCCTAGCCCCACAGGGAGCCTTTCTTGTAAGGCTTCAGTGAGAGAAGAAGAAAGCCCTTGCCTCTTCCCTCATTTGCATGTCTTCCTGTTCCAGAAGTAGGAAGTTGCCCCTGGGGTTGGAGGTGCCAATTTCAGGTTGGGAAAGGGCCAAGACAGCAGGGTACTTTGGGGTCAGTGCTGGGAACTGAGCCAGAGAAAAGTGAGAGAGGAGAGCCTGTGATACTGCTGCTGGCAGCACTACATCTGGTCTCTAGCACTGCCGGGGGTCACTCCTAAGTACATTCAGCAGTAGCCCCTAAGTACCACTAGGTGCACCCCTTAAAGCCCCCCTTGCAAAAACAAAAGACAAAAAAAAACCCCACTGTGGCATGGGACACTCTCTTCATTGCCTCTAGGCAACCCACTATAGGGCTTTCCTGGCATGTTGGGTTGATGGTATCTGAGCTGACTAGGGTGCCAGTCTATGGGATCATGGCCTAAAAGTATAGCCTCAAGGCCAGCAGGCCTGACTTCTGATTCTTCTCATCACTGTCCTCCTGTGTGACCTTGGGCATGTCACGTTACCTCTCTGGACCTCCATTTCTTTCTTTCTTTTTCTTTTTCTTTCTTTTTTTTTTTTTTTTTGCTTTTTGGGTCACACCCGGCAATGCTCAGGCGTTACTCCTGGCTCTTCACTCAGGAATTACTCCTGGCTGTGCTCAGGGGACCATATGGTATGCCGTGGATCGAACCCAGATCAGCCGCATGCAAGGCAAATGCCCTACCCACTGGACTCTCGCTCTGGCCCCTGGACCTCCATTTCTTCATCTGCTGAATAGTGATAAAATGTCTTTCAGGAGCCAGAGAGATAGCTCAGTGGGCTGAAGTACATGCTTTGCACACTGGAGGCCTGGTTTTTATTCCTCATACCACATGGTCCCTCAAGAACTGTTGGGGTCGCCGCAGGGGTCCCCGACAGTGTCAGGACAGAAGTTGTCTTCTACCTCCGAGGAACCCGGGAAAACAGATTAAAACTCAGGAGTCCGGTGCAGTTCCAAAAATAGCTTTTAATAATACAAAAGCTCTTCCACAGCACTCCAATATAATGAACAAACTTTAGCTCTGGTCCGAACTTAGACCATACAAAAGAGCCTAAGTCTCCCACCAAAGAGAGAGGATCTCACCGAGCTGAGTCCTACCCAGAAGGAGCAAAAGGCCAAAGAGCCAAAAGCTGCAAGGCTGAGGAGCCAAAAGCCGCAAGGCTGAGGAGCCAAAAAGCCGAAAGCTAAAAGGCCCAAAAGGCAAAAGTGAAGGGGCCTCAAGTCAGCCCCTTATATACACCAAAGTAATCCAATCGGGAGAGTCTTGTCAACAAAGAACTCTAAACAGAGTGTAGTGCCACACCCTATTGCAGGTATAAACAAAGGTTATACCAAGGTCTAATCCTTTCTACCAAGATTATCTCATATTTAAAACACTGGAGAGAGAGAGGGCTGATATAAAGTAATACATCTTAACTTCATGAGCTTCATGTAATCTAGATGGTACCCACAAGGTCCTTCTTATTATTATCTGCACCAGGGTGATTCTGAGTATCTTGTTCTCGTGTACTGAAAGGGTCACACTCGCCTGCTTAGAGCAAACTAGTATGATCCTTCCTATAGTCTTCCTATAGTCTCAGCGTAGCCAGGGTGGTAGTCTCCTGGTAAATTCTAACTGTCCCACACTGGGTGCAGTGGGTATAAAGAGGAGCTGTGCCCAATCTAGAAAACATAGAAGTCTTAGTAGATGTATAAGTCAGAAGTTATTCAATCAAGGTGACTTCTTAACTGCCACACCCTCTATCAGTGTTTACATAGAAGAAAGGTCTCATTAGAATGAACCTTGGCTTAAATAAGATTAAGCTAGGAGTGGGCAAAACAACAAAACTCCCAGGTTAGCTGAACCTGTCCTCCAACAAAGCACCACCAGCACAACTCCTGAGCACTGCTGGCTGTGGCCTAGAAACCTAAACAGTGAAAACAAAGAGAAATCATCTGTTTCATAGGTAGGCAGGCAAGGGTTAAGTCAGTGGCTTAGATAAGGTGTCCACCCTAGTACTTGCCCCTCAATGAATGTCTAACAACACCAAGAAAGGGTGGGATTATACTGATTTAGTTGCACTGGGGGTTATGCTGTGTCATGCCCATGCCTAGACCCTTTGCTTGGCTATGGACATCTGACCAAGCCAGAGGGTGAGCCTCTGATCCTGCCCTTCCTATTCAGTCCAGAAGGCGCCTGTGTCAACATTAGGAGTTGGATCCTACCCTGAAACCTGGCCTGGCTCAGGGATGCTTACCCCCTGCCTATTCTGGGAGCTTAGTGAGATACTATCTTCCTGGCAGAGATTGTCCATGGTTCAGGAATTGGGGCCTTCAGGCTGTAGGTACTCAGGATCATCTCAGGCTATATGATTTGTAAGGAACCTGTAGCCACTGGTTCCTTACCTCACACAGTTCACTCATGTGTCTCTGAGTGCTGGGAGAGTCAGGACCCCTTGGCATAGATCAGAGGAGCCTGGAAGAGACCCCCACCCTGTCCCACAGAAGCAGATGACCCAAGGTTTCTGTTCCCAAGCTGCCTCCATCAGTATTAATCAGTATTAAGGTCCTACCACAGCAGCTGGACAGGGAGACTAATAATTGAGAAAAGCCGGTGGGAACTCAGGTATTCTAATAGGTTCAGGAAGTGACACAGAAAGCACCACCCAACTTGATGTCTGTGTGACATGGGAACACCTAGAACAGGCGGCAGAACCCAAGCCCAGCACACCCTGAAGGGAAAGTGTGGCCTGAGACAAAACTCTTCAATCAAGTAGGATTAAAGTGATTGTCATAAATGCATAGGGGGCCGGAGGATAGCCCAGCGGGTTGGGCGTTTGCCTTGCACGTGGCCGGCCCATGCCGGCCTGGGTTCGATCCCGGCATCCCATATGGTCCCCCGAGCTCTGCCAGGAGTCATTCCTGAGTGCAGAGCCAGGAGAAACCCCTGAGCATCGCCGGGTGTGACCCAAAAACCAAAAAAAAAAAAAAAATAAATGCATAGGGGCGGTGCATAGCCCAGCGGGTAGGGCGTTTGATCCCGGCATCACACATGGTCCCCCAAGCACCGCCAGGGAGTAATTCCTGAGTGCAGAGCCAGGAATAACCCCTGAGCATAGCTGGGTTTGACCCAAAAAGCAAAAAATAAATAAATAAACGCATGTACTGCTAGAGCACATACATCCTTTCAGTACACGTGTGTATGTATACACACACACATATGTATGTATGAGTGTATATAAGTGTATATCAGCCTAGGACTCTGTGTGGGAGGGGCCTACAAGATCTGAGGAAGAGGTTCCTTCTGTCCCTGAAGGCTTTGGTGGACGTGGGGAGGAAGGGGGCATGTGGCAGGAAGTAGACAGATCCTGGCAGTGGTTTATAGACAGGGTCCTGCATCATAGGGTGTAGACCATTTCCTCTCCCAAGTACTAAGGAAAGGGGGTGAATTCCAGAGTCTGTCGGGTGTCTCCCCTGTGTGTGCATATACACATGTGCATATACAAGTACATGTATGCATGCACACGTGCACAGTGGCCTGTGGACAAACTTTAATGATTATGTTTCTGTCACTATGCCCTTGGTCTGTCCTCTGCCAGCCTGGCTCTCTAGGTCCTGCCTCACCCTCCGCTGCCATGACGCCTCCACTTGTACTTAGGGCTCAAGCAGTCTACCAGCCTGCTGTTGGCGAGGAGCCTGGCTAAAGCAGGTGGGGCATAGTGGCCAGTTCAGTTTACCTGGCTGAGGTTGGGCAGGAGGCGCTTAAGCCAGTTGTGACGGCTGGCAGACAGAGTGAGGGGGTGGGGGCACTTTGAGTTCTGCCTTTTATGAGATAGATTGCCTTTGTAGCTTCTTTTCCCCCATAGTCCCCTGAGAACCCTCAATCTGCAGGGGTTGAGGCCATTAAAGAGTTTTGTCTCAGGCCACACTTTCCCTTCAGGGTGTGCTGGGCTTGGGTCCTGCCTCCTGTTCTAGGCGCTCCAACGTCTCACAGACATCAGGAAAGGAGTGAGGGAATCAGATACCCTTAGGATTGCCACCTCCAGCACAGTCGTTGGAAATGTGGGCTGGGATGTTCCCTCGGGGCCCAAACCATCTCTCCCGGTGAGCCTGTGATGATTTTCTGCCAGGT
Source organism: Cryptotis parvus (assembly GCA_021461705.1). Classification (NCBI taxonomy): domain Eukaryota; kingdom Metazoa; phylum Chordata; class Mammalia; order Eulipotyphla; family Soricidae; genus Cryptotis; species Cryptotis parvus. The sequence continues at coordinate 22,085 of JAJIBD010006096.1, forward strand.
GCATTCCAGCAGAAGGCTTTATTGCATACCAGCCTGAGACTGGGTAGCCAGGCTCCAAGAATCCTTAACTTCAGGGGTTTTGTTTGAGGGGACGCCAAGTAATAGGATAAAACCTGGCCTCTCATCACTCCTTGACACATTTGGCATCTGCCCATGCTCTTGAGGGCTTTGTGTCCTGGAAACCCTGCCTGCCTCTGGCCTAGCCTCCTGCAGGTCACCTGAGCCGTGTGAGGAGACAGCGTTTGAGAAGACATTGTGCTGCCCCTTTCTAGCCAGGGTGGATTTCTCAGCTTCCAGAGTGAAAGTCAAGTCAGCTCGGATTCGAATCCTGACTGCCAACAAGCCTTGCTGTGTGACCTTTACTGACTAGCTTTGCTCTCTGGGCCTCAGGAGCAGGGCTGCTAACAGCATGCATTGCACAGTGCTGTTTGGATTTCGTGCACAGATATGGGCAGTGCAGTAGCTGGGGCAGGCAGTGAGTGTTCTACCAGATAGATACTGTCAAGGTTCTGATTAGGAGGGAAAAGAGGAGACTCCTGAAACAGTAGGTGGGAGCTCCCAGAGATTTGTTGGGGCCCCATTGGAGGTTGCCATCCTGCTGAATCTCCCCTGACTCAGCCTCCCCCCTTTTGGGGCCACACCCTGCAATCCTCAGGGGTTACACCTAGCTCTGCACCCAGGAGCTCAGGAAGCCTCCCTGCCTGCAGGAAGTGCTCTGGTGTCCCTCATGATCCGCTCCAGGGTGGGCAGAGCCTGGCTGAGCCTGCCTTCACCCACAGTGGCGGTGGACCCTGTCCCCTCATACAGTTCCTTCTTGGTGCTCAACTGACCCAGCTCTTACCCTGGGTATAGGTGCTGAGAGAAATGACTGATAATGGCGGAAAAGAACAGAGAGATGAGAGAGATGCAACTGGAAGTCCAGGCTGACCTAGGGTGAGGCCTAAATAAAGACCTTTTGGAGCCAGAGATATGGTACAGCCGGATAAGGCATTTGCCTTGCATGTGACCCACCCAGTTCAATCCCCTCATCCCATGTGGTTCCCCTAGTCCCCACTAAAGAGTGATCCCTGAGCATTGCTAGGTGTGACCCAATAAACAAAGACCTTCTATTGAACCAAGATAGATGGGCATTCTGGCCATCACCTTCTAGGCCCCTGAAAACATTGGAGGGGAACATTTGGGTCTCCCAGGAGCCCATCCCCTGCTTTTAGACCACCGTCACCTTTCTCCAGCTTGTCTCAGGGCCTATTTCATCTCCTGTTGGAGCTTGGTTCAGCCGCCTCCCAGCTCAGTATGGAGCTGTTTAGCAGATGGTTTGTTTATTGAATAACCTCCAGGGTTGCCCTTTAGCTCCTGGCCAGGCAGGAAGGGGCAGGTAGTATCCTCACATAAGGAATTGAGAAATTGGTCAAGTCAGAAAAGAGCACCTGAGTCCTGCACAGCTCTGGGGTCCCAGGAGATGAGCTGTTTCCCTGCCCCATGACGAGAGTTCCCCCTTTCCCAAGGTGCAGAGAGAGAGGAACTGAACTCACGCTGAGCGCCGTGTGTGTGCCTGAGAATGCTCATGTTTACTGTGGCCCAGCACAATCTGCTGTATGCATGGGGAGCTGTCAGTTATGGTGCAGCAGAGTTGGCTCGCTCCTGGTGGGCATTTGGAATCCAGAGAGGAGGGCTGCTTTGTGATGCAACAGAAGGCTTTGAGGAGGAGGCTTGAGTCTTGAAGGATGAGCTAGAGTTTCCTAGGCAGAAGGTACTCTGGAGTAGGGTGAGAAGGACATTCCTCTGTCACAGGCAGAGGAAGTAGCTTACGCAAAGGCAGGAAGCCTGGGAGGACGTGGCATGTTTGGGGAGCTGCAAATAGTTCCACGTAGGCGTGTGCGGGGGTGTGGTGGGAGAGGAGGTTGGCAAAGCAGGCTGGGCCAGAGCCTGGATTTGTCCCTCCCTCTGCCACTCAGAGGCTCAGTGGGCGTCTGCCCACCTCAGCTCTGGCACCTCCTGGGGTTTGGGAAGGTAGGAAAGGAGTACCAGGGGACTGGATAGTCCCGAGCCGTTGTGTGTGTGTGCCTCTCAAAGATATCAGTGTGTGCTGGTCTCTGGTATGTTTGGGTTTTTTAAAATTGTTTCTGGGTCACACCCGGAAGTGCTCAGGGGCCCTTCCTGACTGTGCTTGGTGGCTGCTCCCAGCAGTGCACAGGGGACCATGCAGTATTGGGGTTCATGCAAGGCAAGCATGCAGCCAGTTTGGATCTCAGGCTCAGGAGTTTCATTCAGAGACAAATTGGGAGCCAACAAGAGGTCTGAACAGGATGACGACAGGTTTTTTTTTCTTTGGGCACACCCGGCGGCCAGGGCCCCGGCCACTCGATCACCCGGGGGGCTACGCCCCGACGACAGGTGTTTAGTTGCCATTCGTGGCCTGAGGAGGATGTTGAGCTGGGATACCCAGGGCTGCAGGAGATGGTCACCAGAGACTTGGGGATGCCTGGAGTTGGAGAGATCACATCCTTCCATCCATTTCCCATCTAACCCAGAGGGATGTCACTTGTAAATATAGAGTAGGTTGTTAATTACTGGTCAGAAAGATGAGCTTTGAAGCAGGCCCTTGTGTGGGGGTGGGGAGGGCGGGCGGTGGGGAGGTTAGGGGAGAGGGGGACTTGTATTGCCTGTAAACTGGGCTGAACCTGCCACAAGCCCCTGCCCTTGTGTCCTTCCTTTAGTCTTAAGATGTAAATGGGGCAGGTGCACCATCTATGGACAAGAGTTGGTACTGCAGGGATACCTCCACAATCTCCCTGTAGGGATGGAGTCTCAGGCTGAGAAATGACTGCTGAGGGGGCTGGAGCAATAGTGTGGTGGGTAGGGCATTTGCCTTGTACAAGGGCAACCCGGATTCAATCCCAGGCATCCCATTTGATCCCCTGAGCACTGCCAGGAGTAATTCCTGAGTGCAGAGCCAGGCGTAACCCCTAAGCATTTCCAGGTGTGACCCAAAAAAGCCAAAAGAAAAAAGAAATGACTGCTGCAAGGAAGATTTGATGTGGGGGAAAGGTTCAGATCAAAGTGTTCACGTGTGGGGCTGGAGAGATAGCCCAGGGGGTAGGGCGTTTGCCTTGCACTCAGCCGGCCTGGGCCGGCCTGGGTTTGATCCCGGCATCCCATATGGTCCCCCGAGCATCGCCAGGAGTAATTCCTGAGTGCAGAGCCAAGAGTAGCCCCTGAGCATTGCCGGGTGTGACCCAAAAAAGCAAAAAAAACCAAAACAAAAACAAAGTGTTCACATGTGTTTGGAATGCCATGAAAGTACCCTGGAGTGCTTCCTAAGAGGATGTTTGAACCAGGAGGGTGATGGGGGAAGAGCAGTATGTTAGAGGTTTGGTGTCTGGACATTCTAGGCTAGTGCTCGCTTAGGCTAGTGCTCGCGCAGCACATATACTAAAATTGGAACAATTCTAGACTATTCGTTGGGTCTGCGTCATAGCTACTAGTAACTGACAAAAGTTACAGGCGTTTGCTGAGTGCTGAACCAGGCTAAGCCCTCATGTGAAGTACCTCATTTTGAATTTATATAACTGGGGAAAGGGTCATGTCTGGCTACAGTTGACTGGGTGTTGCTTGAGGATCAACAGGGCTACATCCAGCACTGCTTGTGCATGTGTGTGTGTGTGTGGCACTTGCTGTGCCATAGATATAACCCCAGGGCTTTTTACATGACGAGGCATGTGATTTATCACTTGAACCATGTTTCAGGCCCCAAAGTATCTTATTTAATATACCCTTTATTGGTGTGTGTGGGGGCGCACCCAGTGGTGCTCTAGGCTTAGGCTTACTCCTGGCTCTGCACTCAGCGATCACTCCTGGTGAGCTCAGGGACCGTGTAGGGTACTAGAGATTGAACCTGGCTCTACCAAATGCAAAGCAAATACCATATCCACTGTTTCTCCATCCCCTAATACAACAACTTTAACTTTGTAAGTAAATATCTAAGAATGGGGGGTCCCAAAAAAACTTAGTGACTCAAAATTGACAGTCGGAGGTTGTATTCCCGATCAGTGGAGTGTGAATGCAGCATTTGGCATCCACTAAAGCCCTGAGGCAGCAGGAGGACCAGAGCAAAGAGTATTGGGATTACCCCTACCAATGTAGAAGAGAATTACGACCACCTAGGTGTGAGAGCGTAGAAGTGCTGTCCAAGTCACAGGCAAAATGAGAATCCAGGCGGAGACCCCTCTCAGGTTGTGGTCAGGGCTTGAGACGGTCCAGAATGGGAGAACAGACAAGAACAGAAGAGTTGAGATGATGTTCTTGTTCTGGGACTGGAGACTGAGAAGGAAAGGAGCAGGAGGGATAGAGGGAATTTAAATTTGGAGGTTTGTGGGCCCTGGATCTGTGAAGAAAGAGGCCTTTCAGATGAAGGAAAACTCAGACTTGAGAGTGATGAATCTCTTGGAATGAAGAACAGATACCCACATGGGCTCACTGGAGTGAGACAAACTGGGAGGCTCTGATGTGGGGAGAGATGGAGGGCCTGTGCTCACAGGCCTGGAGTCAGACCTAGAGTCCTGGAGCCAGGACTTAACATAGGCCTATCACTCGGCTGGGGTTTGAGGAGCCAGGGAGGGAGAACAGCCATGAAACTCCTTTGAACAGGATCACCCTGCTCCTGGGAGACATTCTGGCACCCATAAGGTGGGGAAGCTTGTACATGTTGAATGGAGGTCCAGGTGGCGGTGGGACCCTATCTTAAGGCAGGAAGAAGATTCCCTCATACTGTTTCATTAACAACCCTGAGTTTAGCTCTGTCGCTTTTTCCTAGCCATTGCTTCCCACAGTCCTGCCACTACAACACAAGAAGGATGGGTGAGGCCTGTCCTGTAGCAGGGAGCTAGAGGCTGGGAGTGTGGGTTCCAGAAGGTCTCCCGGAGGAAAGTCTTCAGTTCCATCCTGGTGTCTGGATCTGCATGGTCAGCTAGAACTGAGCCCGAACTGGCCTGGAGTCCAGGAGTTTGCAGGGCCTCCTTCCTTTGCCTAGTCCCAACATCCTGCTCTGCCTCCCCAGGTGTCCCCTGAGAAGTGCCGCTGTGCGGTAGGCAGCATTCTGAGTGAAGGAGAGGAGTCACCGTCCCCAGAGCTCATCCAACTCTACCAGAAATACGGCTTCAAGGTGTTCTCCTTCCCGGCACCCAGCCACGTGGTGACAGCTACCTTCCCCTACACCACCACCCTGTCCATCTGGTTGGCGGCCCGCCGGTCCATCCTGCCCTCGACACCTACATCAAGGTGAGACACAGACTGAGTGGATGTGGGTTGGGAGGCAGCCAGACGCTTGGGTAGCAGCCAGGGAAGACTGCCTAGGCTGGGAGCAAGAGGGTGGTTTGGGGCGGACAGCACTTGGGCACTTTCCTGTGGAGCTCGGAGGATGGGCAGAGGCTGCTGCCATCTCTGCCAGGTGCCTGGAGCCTTGTGGGTGCCAGAATATCTCCCAGGAGCAGGGTGAGCTTGTCCAAAGCTCTGACCCTGTCAGTTTGACTCTGACTTGGGCCAAACACATCCTTGTACTCAGTACCTTTTGCAAAGGGGTGGGACCAGCCCACCCCTCTTCGTTCCACTAGAAGCCTACTGAGTGGGACCTTGAGGCTTTCAGGGGCTGCAGGCCCCAGGGATCCTTATGTTGTCCCTAGTCCATCCTCTGCATGGACATATGGACCTGTTCCTTGAGCCCAGCTCCTGGGCAGCGGGGTGGATCCTGTCCCCTCCATTTCTGGTTTGACCATCTCGTGACCGCTGGTAGCGAGTAACTGATCTAGAAGAAGAGAACCGACGCGAGTCTCTGTGACCACTCACATTTCCCCAAATGTGCCCCACTGCATATCCTTTCTGTCTAAAACATTTTTGAATGTGGATGCTAGGGAAAATGACCCCATTTGGACTTGGTAGTGATTGTTATTCATCTGTTCAGCTTGGTTCCCAACCCAGCAGGTGGGTTGGGACCAAAGATACCACATGGAGGCACTTAGCAGGAGTAGGGAATCCCTACTACCTACCTATGGTAGTAGGGATTACCTACGGCATGAATGAAGGTGAGGTGGCTTGGGGTGGGGCAGTGAGTGGAGATGAGAGAGGAGTTTTGCATCCAATTTGGAGGTAGAACTGATGGATGTGAGGAGGGGAGAGAGAAGGAGAAATTTAGGAAGGGTGCGGGAACTGGTCCCCTCTGGTCACCATTGGTGGATAGGTGGTTTTTTTTTTTTTTTTGCTTTTTTGGGTCACACCCGGCAATGCTCAGGGGGTTTCTCCTGGCTCTGCACTCAGGAATCACTTCTGGCGGTGCTCGGGGACCATATGGGATGCCGGGAATCGAACCCTGGCCGGCATGGGCTGGCCGCGTGCAAGGCAAACACCCTACCCGCTGGGCTATTGCTCCGCCCCTGGATAGGTTTTTAGTAGTGCCTGTCAGTGATCTGTGGAGAGCTGAGGGAGGGCCTGGTTTTGACACGACACTCACTGTCTGGAATGGCTGAGAGGTGTCCAAAGGGCCGTCACCAGTGACATGTTGACTGGAGTTCTGAGGTTATGGGGGACACGAGCCTAGTGGCAGTCTTTGGGAGGCGGTATTGTCCTCTGGCAGCTAAGGCCAAGGAGAGGCATAATCACTGTTTCCAGTGTCAGGAAACAAGAAGAAAGTTAGCGGGAATGAGAACTTGGCAGAGCTGAGGGAACTTTGTGGCTTTACTTCTCCAGAGCAGTTTGGGGAAGTAAAGGTCTGGGTGATGGAAGTGGCATTGGGCAAGTCCTTTGAGGGGGTGTCAGAGTCAGCTGTTAGGCTGGAAAGGAACGAGGGGGCCTGGGTCACCAGCTGTGCTCTTAATAGACCAGAAGAGAAGAGAAGAAATTGGGATAATTTTTGTGTAGAATGAGGCACGGAAAGGACAGAGGAGGATTTCCTTTGTCAGATGAGTGCTATGGAGGGGGGGGTTGTGCTGGACATGGGGGCCTAGGTGGGGTGGACAGCAGATGGTAAGAGCAGGGGAATTCCCCCCAAAACAAACCACGGGAGTCAGAAAGTTAGCAGTGGGTAGTGTACTGTCCTTGCACGCAGCTGAACTGGGTTCAATCCTTGGCACCCAATGCCGTCTTCTGAGCCCTTCAGAGTGATCACTGAGTGAAGAGTCAAAAGTGAGTCCGAGCACAGTCAGGTATGCCCCCCCAAAAAAAAAGAGAGAGAGAAGGGAATAGCCCCACGCAGAGCATCTCCTGAAGGGGCCTCACCCATGTCGCCCAGGGAGGGGGCTGGCATGTGGTATCTGTGCCTGTCTGTGCCACCCTCAGCCTGAGGGCCCATCTGGAGGAGCACCCTCTGGGAGGAGACTTTCTGGGTTCTAGTCCTCAGAACAGATCGCGTGGCATGTGGTGTGGTGGCGAGCAACTCAGCCACTAAAGCCTTTTCCTGGCTTCAGGGGTTTATTTTTAGACACCTTTGTCCAAATTTCCCGGCCCCTGACAGCTTCACAAGTTGCCTGGTTTTGACGTCACCTCTTTGATGAAAGCCCTTCCTCCCTCCTCCTCCTCCTCCCATGGGAGCCTGTCAGCTGTGCTCTGGACTCAAATCTCCTGAGGAGGGGGCTGGAGTTGGGGGAGTACCATGCTCATTCCTGCCTAGGGTGAGGAAACCAGGGGTACCAGAAGGCACAGGGAGGTTTCTCCAGGACTGACTTTGGGGCCTGGGCTTGGCCACCTGCAGAGACACTAGGAAAGGTGCCTCTTGCAGTAGAGGCATGGCCCAACGTGATCTGCTGGGTCTTGGGGCAAGAGGTCACCTCTGCCTCTGTGGTTTTAGCCTGGTCTTTTGTCCTGGGAAACAGAACTAAGTGAAAGAAGAGGAAAGAGCTCTCTTTGTTCATCTCTGCATGCAGTGGACAGGCTAGTGGTCCTGTGCTTCTATCAGTGCAGGAAACAAAGAAAAATATCCGAGACTTCCTGCCATATGTGCCCTGTTCCCCACTACCCAGAACCACAGAGAGGAGGCATCTGACTTTCCCAGCTGCGCGTGGGGGGTGGGGAGGGGTGAGGGGCAGGGCAAAGGCCTCTTAAGAGCAGCGCTGCTCTCCTGGCATTCTCACAGGTGCCTGATCCTGGGGCAGGACTCATCTTATGGGACAGCAAGGGTCATTGGGTGGAGCCAAGGGAAAGCTTGGAGTGTGATTCTGAAAGAGCAGCTGGATTCCAACCTTGTGTTCTGTGTCGCAGCTCTCCTACCAGCCTTAGCAGCCTGGCAGATGGAGCCACAGGGTCAGGAGCTCAGCCTTTCTGCATGGAAACCCTTGGGGGGCCTAGGTGAACTACACTGGGAGAGAGAGAGAGAGAGAGAGAGAGAGAGTGTGTGTGTGTGTGTGTGTGTGTGTGTGCGGCAGTGCGTGCGTGCGCACATGCGCCTCCCAAGGGGCAGGTGTCTCTTGCTCTGTTTGGAAACCCCTTGGTCAGTCAGGCTTCCCTACCAGAGCCTTAGAATGCCACTTCCTGAGTCCCAGAAAGCTCCAGGAGGGAAGTGAGTTTCCCTGAAATTGTAAGGCCACAGAGGAGATGGAACCCACATGTAATAACAAAAGGCCCGAAGTTCTCCACAGGGTGGAACCGGTTTGCATGGGAGTCCAGGGCATGCTTGCAGCACACTCGGCAGACCAGGACTGAGGCCCTTATCTGGGGATCTTGCCGGAGGTGAGGGATGGGTTTTATGGAAAGGTCCCTGAACTTAGAGCTTGGGCCGTGTATCTATAGTAATTGGCAAGGTGGATGGAGAGAACACTCACTGGAGAATGTTAGACTCTTTTTTGTTTGGTTTTGTTCTATACCCATTGGTACTCGGGTCTTGCTCTTGGCTCTGTGCTCAGATATCTGTGCCCTCTTCCCCACCGCCCAGAATCAGAGCGGATGAACAGCTGAACAGAAGAGTGATCAGGACAGATGTCTGTTAGAAGCCTTCTCTCTGTGCTTCTGGGCAGTGGGGGAAAGGGCCCATGTGGGAGGAAGCCTCAGATTTGTTTCTTTGTTTTCTGCACTAAGAGAAGTACAGGAACACTTCCCTGTCCCCTGCAGATGGAGATGATCCAAGGGTGGTTGTACTTTAATTGATGGCAGGGATCAATCCTGGGTTGGCCATGTGCAAAGTAAGTTCTGCCTGCTGTACTATCTCTCTTGCCTGCATGGTGTACCTTTTATTTTCTTGGTTTGGGTGTCATGCCTCTCATTGCTCAAGGGTTGCTCCTGCCTCTGTACTCAGGAATCACTGCTGGCTATACCCAGAGGACAAGATGAGATGTCAGGGATGAAACCAGGTCGGCCGCCTGCAAGGCAGCACTATGCCAGCTGTACTATCACTCTGGCCCCAGAGTGTTAGACTCTTAATAACAACTCTCCCTGTGCCTGAATTCCTTTAGGCAGGATCCATAGTTTTCTCTCCAAACCCTGTTTTTCAGGGTCTCTGCTTTCCCGCTTGTAAAAGGACCTTCCCCTGCAATGCTTGGGTCTCTGTTCCTAACTAAATTCAGGGAGAGACAGGTATTGTCTCTGAGGAGCCTGATTGACTGGCAGGTGCAGCAGGCTCTGAAGGTTAAATATTTGCTCCTTGTCCAAAGAGCTGGAGAGAAGCGCAGGATGCTGGGTGGATGGAGTGAGCCAATTTAGGAGTGGAGGGCTTGGGGGTAGAGTGCTGAGACCGCTGGGCTGATGGAGTTGTCCTTTTGGAGCTTAAAGTGGCTGGGATTCCAGACTGCTCTGGGGCAGGAGCCTTGAGCTATTTCAGGGTGCTTCCAATCTGGCAGGGGCTGGCATCCTGGGGTGGAGCTGCACCCCTAACTGCTTCGACTGGAATAGCTCTGCTTCTGGGCTTTCCGAACCAGGTGGCTTCACAATACTCTCTTTGGAGGAGGATAATATCTAGGCTCATCTAGTTTGAAAATTTCTCTGCTGTGAGGCACACGGCTGGGCATCCCCCTCACCCTGGGCCAGCCGCATTTCTATGCTGGGTCCTAAGGACACAGAGCACTGCTGTGTGAATAGACCAGTAGGCCCCAGGGCTGTAGGCAGGGCAGGTGCTCCAGGAGAAGTGCCTGTTTTTGAGGGAGCGTGTCTGATGAGAAACTAGAGGTGGCATGGAGATTCCCCTGGGGTGGTCGGGACTGGACTCCTGAGTGGTGGGGGTGATGTGGGGCAGTGGCACTGGCAGCCACCAGCTGGTGGAGAGGAATCAGGGTCTCGGCAGTAGGGTGCTGCCAAAGTGGGTCGAGCGGATAAGCTGTAGCCTGGGAATTAGTTCCCAGAAGCATTGGCAGGACCTGGGGTCCTTCCAGTGGCTCAGGATCTCCTTTTGTTTCCCCTTTCCCTACCTGGGTTATTGATACAGAGTGAATTGGGTCGGGGTTTGGTGGTGGTTTGGTTTCACTCTGTGGCCAGAACGCACGCTGAGCTGGGCACAGCATTGGGAGCCCAAGTGGCAGGTGGCATCTCTGTTTTCATGCCTGTCACCTTTGCTAGAATGAATATAGATGGTTTGAGAGCTCTGCCTGGGGTTAGGGGCTGGAGACGAAGGTGGGTTTGGGCCAACAGTGCTCAGAGACTATTTCTGGCTTTGTGCTCAGGAGTGACCCCTGGCGGTGCTGGGGCACCATTTACTGCTCAGGATAAGGGCTAACCAGCTAGGAAGTAGTCGTGAGGTCTTAGTCTAGACCAGCATCCTCATAGTTTTACAGACGGAGCCTGAGCCTGGCAAGGGAAGGTTACCCAAGGTCAAGAGATGAGGCAGTGACTGAGTCTAGACAGAGTCCCCTGGGCTAAGGAGGTTTCTGACGGCTTACATGCCTTTCATCACTCTGCCCAGCCCCTCGAGGACTTGAGTCTGAGAGGCCGTGAACTTGGGGTACACTTGGGAAGGTGCCCAGGGTGGGCTTGGGATAGCAGCACTGTGCCCAACACCCATGCAACCTTTACTAGCCCTAGAGTGCAGTGTTGGAGGCTGAGCCCTGGTCTGGAGACTGCGTGAGGTACCAGCGGCAAAAAGGCAGGAAGAGCCTGGCTGCCCATGTGTCCCGCAGGACAAATCATTAGCGGCCTGGGCGACTGCTTCAGGCACAGAAAGTAAATGCCGTCGATGCCTTACCGAAGGCGTTCTCATCCGCAAGGATTTGAAGGCAGCAGCTCCAATTCCCAGGCGTCCCTCCCCGGGCTTTCCAGTGCCAGGTTCCCTGCCAGCTTGCCACCTGCTAACTGGCCTGCTCCACTCAAGGAGGAGGACTCTCGGTAGTGCCAAGACCTGGAGCCAAGAGACAGGCTCTGGAATTCTCCCCACCACATCTCCCCATGTCCAAGCCCAGGGGGTGGGGCAGGAATGGATTCAGTGGGAACAGCACAGAAGTCTCTGTGAGGGGAGCTTCAGAGCTGAGCCTGGAAGCGCCCATAGTGCTCTCTTGGTGCCAAGGCAGGCCAGATAGAGGCACCAACTTGCTGGTGGTTGGTGTAGACATTATAGCTGGGGTGCATGGGAGGAGTGAAAATACAAACCCAAGTGATGAGGCTGTTTCTTAGAGATCTCAGGGATCCAGTGATGCTAAGGCGGTGAGGAACAGCATTCTGGCTGGGCTTTGGAATAGGATTTGAGCATGTGACAGTGGGGAGGAAGAGCTGGAGGCCACAGTCCCAACTCTGAACAAAAGTGACAGAAGTTAGCTGGGATTAGCAGGGTCTCTCCACTACCAGATACCCGCCAATCTAAGAGGGATACACGTAGGCCAGGCTTAGCTTCCCAGCTCTTTGTGGGTGCGTCCGCTGGACAGTAAGGTGCAGGGACTTGCACAGGAGAGGACAGGCTTCTCTCTGCAAGCTTGGGCCCTGGAACCTGCTGTGGTTTTCCCCCTTCCCTGCTCTACTACCCCAGGACTGAAAGCACAAAGCCAGCCTTTGCAGGGGCGGGTGTGGGAGTCACCACTCTCAAAATACCAGCTTGGATGTGGTAGCTTGGCAGCCCGGCAGGACCCTGGGGGCTGAGGCTTGTCTGGATAGTGCTGTGGGGTTGGGCCGTCACCAATCTAGAGGGAGCCTCTCCCTAGGCAGATGGAACTTGCCAAGGAAGAATTCTGATGCTCTTCTTCAGAAAGCTTAGGACTCGGGGGTGTGGAAGGAGAACAATTTCGAGGAGAGGGCTTGTCCTTCAGAACAAGACAGCTGCCCTTTCACTGAGTCCTCCTGTGAGAAGAGGCTGGCTGGCTCTTTACACAGATGGGGCGCTGAGGGCTCTAGACTGCTGGAGCTTTGCCGCCCACCTGGAAGCCCCTCCCGTGGGGCCTAGCAGAAGTCAGGTGCCCCTTGAAGATGAGCCGAGACATTCCAGGCCTTCTCTTCCCCTTCCATCCCTGCTTCCCCCTCCTCACTTCTCTCCTCCCTCTTCCCCATCCCCACTTGCCTTCCTGTCCTTCCTTTCTGGCACGTCTTAATGCCTCTGGCTCCCAGGTGCTTGGCTTTGTGGCTCCATCTGCGCTGAGCAGCCTGCCTGCTGCTGGATAATCAATCAGTAATATTTTCATCGGCCTGTGAGTCGGATGCGACTCAAAGTCCTTGACTGCACAGACACTGCAGAGTGACTGGATTTGGGGGTATGGAGTCTGGCCCCTGCCAAAGTAGCAGGATCTCTGAGAGCAGCGGCTGCTCTCCTGTATTTGGAAGGGTTTGGGTCTAAGGGCATGAGCTCCCCAGGGCTGCTCACCCCCCACTCTCCTGAGCCTCTTGTGCTGGTGGAGCCCAGGAAGGCCAAAACTGAGCTGCATTGGGTATTGGCCATTTGGGCACTATAGAAAGGGAAGATTGGGCATGGTCAGAGGGCCGGGGCTTCCCTATCCACTCAGCTACTAGGGTGCTTGCGGGTGTGTGGGCCCTGGGCCTGCATAGAAGGAAACCCCCACTGTGGCCCTCAGTGCCATGGTCCATCCTGGTCTTGACTGCTGCCTAGGCCTCCCTGCATGGGCCTCCCAGGAAGCCAGGCCTAGGTATGCAGGAATATGAGCAGAGGTGTAAATTGTGTGGCAAGCTGCCGGCTCTGAGGTGAAAATGAAAAGTCTTCAGGCAGCGACAGCAGCAGGCACAGCAGGCTGGGGTGCCAGGCACAGCACCCGCCTCCCCGCTCCACTCTCACACCTTCCATTCTCTGCAGGCTTCCCCAGGCTCCCTCCCAGGCTTGGCTCCTCTGCCATCCAAGAGGGGCTCCCACACCAGTCTGGCTAGACCCAACCCCAAAAAAGGGCCTCATCTCTTGCTTTGTCTGTGTGTGTGTGTGTGTGTGTGTGTGTGTGTGTGTGTGTGTGTGTGTGTGTGTGTGTGTGTGTGTGTGTGTGTGTTTAAATAGCTTATCTTTAAATAACAATATTTTCTTTTTTATTAATATTTTATTATACCACCGTGAGATACACAATTACAAAGTTGTTCATGTTTGGGGGTTTCGGTCAGTGTTCCAGCACCCATCCCTCCACCAGTGCCCATTTCCCACCACCAATGTCCCCACCCAAGCCTGCCTCTATGTAAGGGTCTTTATCTCTTTTCTCTCTTTCTCCCCCTCTCTCTCTTTCTCTCTTCCTTCTCTTATATATTGTGGATTGTAATACATACACTTAGAAGTTACCATATGTATCTTTTTGCCTGTATTTATGCTCAGTTCTAGGTTGGTATTAGCCCTTTCAACAATTATTAGCACATTGTTCCCTTCTCTGTCTTACCTAACCTCTGACTAGCACATGTTTGTGGTAATTACCACCTTTGACAAGACCTCCTGATTCACGTTTCGCCTGACCTTGGATTTTAGTGTCATAATATGTATATGTATATGTATATATACATGTGTATATATATATTTTTTTTTTTCCTTTTTTGGGTCACACCTCGGCAATGCTCAGGGGTTACTCCTGGCTCTGCACTCAGGAATTACTCCTGGCGGTGCTTGGGGACCATATGGGATGCCGGGGATCGAACCCGGACCGACACAGGCCGGCCGTGCAAGGCAAATGCCCTACCTGCTGGGCTATCGCTCTGGCCCCTGTATATGTATATATATATATATTTGTCTTGCAAATAAATGCAGTCATTCTATATCTGTCTTTTTCCTTCTGACTAATTTCACTCAACGTGATCCTCTCCATGTCCATCCATTTATAGGCAAATTTCATAACTTCATTTTTCCTAACAGCTGTGTAGTATTCCATTGTGTAGATGTACCAGAGTTTCTTTATCCACTCATCAGTTCTCAGGCATACTGGTTGTTTCCAGATTCTGGCTATTGTGAATAGTGCTGCTATGAAAATAAAAGTGCAGATGGTGTTTCCGCTGTGTGTTTTGGCTTCCCAGGGCATATCTTCAGGAGTGGTATGGCTGGGTCAAATGGGAGCTCAATTTCTAGACTTTGGAGGAATGTCCATATTGTTTTCCAAAAAGGCTGTACCAGTCGATATTCCCACCAACAATGGATGAGAGTCCCCTTCTCCCCACATCCACACCAGCACTTAGGATGTGAAATGATATCTCATTGTTGTTTTGATTTGCATCTCTCTGATGATTGGTGATGATGAGCATTTTTATATGCTTTTGGCCATTCGAATTTCTTCCTTGTCAAAGTTTCTGTTCATCTCTTCTCCCCATTTTTTATGGGGTTGACCAATTTCTTTAAATACCCAATTTCAGATGGGTATTGGGTGAATATTCTTTCCCATTCTGTGGACTGCCTTTGTATCTTAGTCACTGTTTCTTTTGAGGTGCAGAAGCTCTTTAGTTTCATGTAGTCCCATATGTTTATGTTTTTTTCTAGTTGCTTTGTTAATAGTGTTTCACCTTTGAAGATGTCTTTAGCTTCAATGTCGTGGAGGGTTTTTCCTATATTTTCTTCAACGTACTTTATGGATTCAGGTCTGATATTGAGATCTTTAATCCATTTTGATCTGATTTTTGTGCATGGTGTTAGACACAGGTCCAAATTCATATTTTTACATGTAGCTGTCCAGTTTTCCCAGCACCACTTGTTGAAGATGCTTTCCCTTACTCCATTTTGGACTCTTTGCACCTTTATCAAAGATTAAATTATCATGTGTTTGAGGGTGGGTGTCAGGATACTCAACTCTATGCTATAGGTCTACAGGTCTGTTTTTATTCCAATACCATGCTGTTGTAATTACTACTGCTTTCTAGTACAGTTTGAAGTTGGGAAAGGTGATGCCTCCCATCTTCTTTTTCCTAAGGATTGCTTTAGCTATTCGTGTAGGTTTATTATTGCATACAAATTTCAGGAGTGTTTGGTCAATTTCTTTGAAGAATGTCATAGGTATCCTTATAGGGTCCGTATTGAATCTGTACAAAGCTCTAAGGAGTATTATCATTTTGACAATGAATAACAGTATTCTTGTATGTCTTTTTCCATTTCTTATTTCTTTTGATATCACCTGTTTCAATCTATATTTTTTGTTCTGAATTTTCCTAGGTGCTGCTTTAAGGTCCGAAAGGCCAGCGGTTCTCAGCCAACTGGACTAGTTGTTTACTGTGAGGGCTGAGGATCCGGCATTGCTCAGGACCCAAGTCTCAGTGATTCTCAGGGATTACATGGCAGCATTGAGGGGGAACATTTGAGGCTGGAACGTAAGGCATGCACTTTAGTCCCTGGACCCCTCTTTGGCCCCAGTCTCTTTGTTTTGACAGTTGAGGGATTGAGACCCAGAGAGAAGCCTCCAATTTGTTGGTTATCAGACCAAGGTGGTGCTGGCTTCTGCCTGGAACATTCTGCTGCTTCTGCCCCCCTTTTTTCCCTTCACTGGCCACCCCATCTTCCTTCTTGGCTCCTTTCTCATTTCCAGAACCCTGGGTTCTTTTGCTTGGGAGGGGAGGCCCACCCTTGTCAGCGCCATAGGCCCCCCAGACTTGTCTCCTGATGTCACCTCCGCCCCACACGCAGATTCAGGTTGTGGGCCAGAGGGGTTGGGAGGCCTGGTGAGGATGAGAGGGTGCTGGGGAAAGGGAAGTTGATGGAGGTTCCTGGGCGGAATAATAACAACATGCCACATTCCAGCCATAGCCCCTGCTGCGCCTCCCCCATCACTTTGCACATACGATGCCGACCGGCTGCCTGAGGGGCCTCCAGGGTCTGAGCCCCCACTGCTGTGTGCAGGCGGGTGTATGTCGTGTCTGTGTAATTAAAAATGAACATGCCTCACTTCACCCAGTGAGAAGATGCCACCACCTCGGGTGGGATGCAACAGCTGTTTGCTGGCTGGGTGACTGCCTGGCTGTCCAGCCTAGCCCAGAGAGATGAGTAGAACTGGGTGGTTTGAGAGGAGCGGGGGTGGGGGGGACCCATTCTCCCTACCCCAGGGTATAAGGGTCAGGGGGTGTGATGGGTGGAAATAGAGCTGACCTCATCCCTTTCTGGGCCTAGATCTCATGGGAAATATGTGGCCCAGCCTCGATCTGCACCCACTTCCTTGTCCTTTGAAGGCCACCACTTAATGCTGAGAAAACTCAGCACCACTCAGGGAATGACCTTCACACACATCCCCTTACTCTAGGCACTCAAAGGGGTTCAAAGGGAAGCTGCCAAGGGTCCATCACCTTCCTGTCAGTCCACTCTCGAGGACTGTCAAGGGCTGGCTTTCATGGGTACTTACAGAAATTCCAGGGATAAAAAGGGCCCTACCCCAACTTTGGCCTACACTCAAGACCCCAGCCCCCTGGTGGCAGTAATGAATGGGCAGTTGCAGGGGTGGTGACAGGAAGCGGTGTGCTCTCTCCACTCTCCTCTACACAGGGCACCAGGGTGGGCAGCACCAGGCAGCCACCCTGTGCCACCTGCTCTGCCAGCCCCCTCATTGGCAGGCGGGAGGGAGCTCTGCGGCTGCTCTGCGCATCTGCCTCCTCCGGAGAGCCCAGCTCTGAAGTTGCCTGGCTGTGGACAGCCCGCTGCCATGGAAACTGCATCCTCCATCCTTGCCGTCGCCTTCATCTCAAAGCCATCGGGGAGAACAGAGGAACAAGGGAGATAGGAAAGGGAGAGAAAACTGGTCTGGTTACACCACCCTTCCCTCCCTGCCCAATCCTCTCCTCGCAGCAACCCACACAGGGAGCACCAGCTGCCCAAGCCTGTCCCCCACCCCCTAGAGTGGCAGCCTCTACCCAAGCCCAGCCTGGTTGGTCCTACCCCCCACCACCTGGGGCCCTGGCCCTCCCCTGCTGGAGGGAGACATGGATCTAATTAAAATCTCATTGATGGCTCAGCCCCAAATCATTTTAACACATGCTGGGTCCTGTCAAAATTCAGACTCAGGGGGCAGAGAAGGGGCAGGAAGAAGGCAAAGGAACAAATTTTCTAACCTAGGCCTCGGCAGGAAAGGGGCTTCTGGTTGCCCTTCCGGTTGCCTCCGGCTGGGAGCCCCTTCCCCATGCTTTGCTCACTGGAGCCACAGTGAGTCTGGCAGGGGCTGGAGGGCAAAAGATAGGACCAAGTAGTCAACAGAGCGGACAAGCCCTTTCCCTTCCCCAGCTGGTGTGGCCTCTGAGGGAGCAGTGGATAGCCAGGGGCTAGCGCACAGGCCCTTGCGACACAGCAGGGTGGTGGTGCCAGCATATTCTGGCGAGCTGGTAGATATTGGAAAATCATTGGAGAAAGGCAAGGCCACCTGCCTCTCCCTCGTCTACCCCTAGGGAGTCCTTGGAGAACAGGCTGCCAAGGGCACTCAGTCAGTGGCACACTGGGCTGGTATGGCTGAAGAAAGCACCCTGGATGGGCCTGGGCACCCACTACCCCATAGAGTCCAGACAGTTGGAGGCTTGAGGGAAGTCTCTGAGATGGGGGAACCTACTCTGACCACTGAAGCCACTGACCCTCTGATAAGGGCACAAGAACGACCCGCTCACTCCCACACAGGCTCCAGGGCAGAGAGCCACATATCCCATCCCGTCTAACAGGAAGTAAGAACATCCAGCTGCCAGCAGGCACTGAGGAACTGGCTTGAGGAGTTCAGTCCCTCAGATACCCTTCCAAGCCCCCACAGCCCACTCCAGAGCAAACAAGGGGAAGTTGGGGCACACCCCCCCCCCATGGGGACATTTCCAGGAGCGCTCAGGCACCAGCACTAATCTCTGCTGACCCCGCACTGATACACAGGACCCTCTGTGTGGTACCTCACCTGCTGACATGCTCTGCTGGGAGCTGAGGGAAGCAACAGTACCTTCCCCCACACACTTCCCCCACCATGCCTGGGGTGCTGCCTCAGTTCTCTGAGAGCACAGTCACACCTGCCCTCCTCGGCTGAGGCTCGGCCCACCCAGACAGGGGGCCAGCCGTCACCTGGGGCAGATCTGAACCTTCTTTGACTATAGTCCCAGGTGGCTAGTGGGAGAGGATGATCCAGTTCTCTGAAAGAGGCTCAGATGTGGCAAATTCCCAAATTCCTGCACACCCCCGCCCCTGGAGGGCCCAGAGCCAGTGGTCCCTGCTTCCCTGGTATTGTATTCTTGTTCATCCTCCTCCCAAAGACCAGAGCCGGGATGCGTGTTGCAGAGATGAGGGGCAAATGGGGACGTGAACTCGTGGCCATGGCCTGACAAAGCACCCAGGTGGCAAAAAGATTGGACTCAAACTATTAAAAATAATGACTTTCCTTCACTGACTCTGGAGGTGTCAGGCTAGGATGGCCCAGTCTGCTCTTGAGCACACAGAGACTTAGGTTGAAAGGCTTTGGCTGGAGCCATGAGTCATGCCATGGGATCAGAGGCTAAGCTCCAGCTAGACCTCAGGCCCGGTCACCCCCATGCGGCCTTGTAGATGCTCCCGGCCTCCCGCTGGCTGCTGGGGGTCTTGGCAGATAAACTTCCCAGACTCATTCCTCCTCTCTTCCCCCAAGGGAAAAGTGTTCTTACCCCTCTTCAATCACTTAAATTGGGAGGGGTTCCTCAACCCAAGGGTTGGCCAGGCAGGCAGACAAGTGGAGTCCTGGAGTGGCTTTTCCCCACTAGGCGCTAAGTCTCTCATTACCGCTAAGTGGAAGGCTCATTTCAGAGCTCATGGTGAGAGCCAGGCGGGTGCTATAAATAGCCGTGTTGTGAAGGTTGGCGGGTGAGCAGCGACAGGGCAGGGGCCGCGCAGTCATTTTTAGTGGGTAATTGCGCTGCATCACAGGAAAGGGGCCAGGCTCCGCAGCAAGATGCATTTGACCCCTGTTCTGATTGTCTGCCAGCCTCAGGTTAGCAGACAGTTCCTTGGGCCACCTCTGTCCATGCAGAGGGGACTGGGACTTCTGCCTGTCTTAAGACTGGTAGTCCTGTAAGCTGGTGAGTCAGTCTGGTGGGGGAGTCAGGTTAATGTCTGGAGCTAGACCTACTTTTGCTGCTCCAACTGAGGATCACTTCTTCCCCATTGGCTGGAACTTAAGGGGGGGGGAAATAATCACACAATTAGGCCTGGGGAGTTGGCATATACTTGAAGCAGCAGGGCAGTTGGAGGAAGAGGGTCCAGCATCCTCTGTCCAGGGTCTGGCAATTTGCTTTACAAGGGCAGAACCTGCAGTCTGAAGAGCCGGGGACAGTAGCCTTTCCTGATATCTGTTGGGCAGCTTCTTATAGGGCAGGGGCCTAGGGATGGGAAGTTTGGCAGGTCAGACCTTAGCTTAGGTTGAAAGGCTTTGGCTGGAGCCATGAGTCATGCCATGGGATCAGAGGCTAAGCTCCAGCTAGACCTCAGGCCCGGTCACCCCCATGCGGCCTTGTAGATGCTCCCTGCCTCCCGCTGGCTGCTGGGGGTCTTGGCAGATAAACTTCCCAGACTCATTCCTCCTCTCTTCCCCCAAGGGAAAAGTGTTCTTACCCCCTCTTCAATCACTTAAATTGAGGGGGTTCCTCAACCCAAGGGTTGGCCAGGCAGGCAGACAAGTGGAGTCCTGGATGATGGGGCCATAGATGGTAGAGCCCCTCTTTTTGGACTGGTCTGGCATATGTTTGTTTTCTTTTTTTTTTTTTTTTTTTGGGTCACACCGGCGCTACCCGGGGGGCTTCCTCCCCTCCCCCCAAAGTACTACTGGCGGTGCTCGGGGACCATAGGGATGCCGGGATCGAACCCTGGCCGGCATGAGCCGGCCACGTGCAAGAGCAAACGCCCCCCCCCCCGCGGCACGCCCCGCCCCAGCATATGTTTGTTTCATGGCTTTGTGAGACCAGGGCTTTTGGGAATACCTTTGGTCCCAGACACACATGATACTAGCAGTGCCAAGACCCTGGGTTCTTTCAGCACTTGTCCTTGTGTGTTGTTGTAAGGAACTTTGTGTATTCAGCCACTGGTCTCTGAAGTGGTGAGGGGTGATCATGGGCACTGTTTTTAGGGTGCTATGTGTGTGTGCCCACCTTGGCAGGGGCTGGGAACCTGGGGCAGATGGGGCAGGAGGCAGAGTCAGACAGAGGGGAGGAGGTCAGCGTAGATTGTTGTAGGGCTCATCCAGGGATTCATGGGTCCGAGGTCCTATAATGCTCTTGTTTTGCCACTCTCCAACCAGGAGCGGAAGCTGTGTGCCCACCCTCGGCTGGAGATCTACCAGCAAGATCAGATCTATTTTATGTGCCGCTGGCACGACAGGGGGACTTCTATGTGCCCGAGGTGAAGGAGATGGAGCGGAAGAGCCGGGTACCCATGGAGGCCAGTGATGCCCAGATGGATGGCACAGGTACAGGGCCAGGGATGCATGGGCATCCCCAACCCCTGCCTTGCACATGCAAGAATGTGGTGGAGGAGGCACCTCCCCTGACTGGGTTGGCACTGGGGACATCTGTGATTGGCAGAGGTGGAGGACAGACAGTCCTTACCCCAGGACCAACACATAGAGTTGCCTACCCCATTCATGTGTCACCGAGATGTGGATTCACACGTTACCCCCAGCAACAGATCCAGAGACCCTCTCCGGATTCCCTCCCGATGCGGCAGGAGTGGCCTTGGAAACCTGGGCCCCAGACAGCTGGATGCTCAAGGGAGGGGGCTGAGGCCACTCAGGAAAGTCCACACTTGGGTGGGGCTCATCCCGCAATAAGATTGACACTGGATTTGAAAGGTAAGGAGAGGAAGAGGCATCTCCTGCACTCCCCATCTGAGACCCTCCCTGCCAGAGAGCTTGCAGGGGGCTCCTGGTAAGGACTGCCCAACACTTTAGCAATGTCAGCCTCACCAGGAGCTTGCCTGCTCTCAGCCCTGCCCACACTTCTATTATCCCGAGGCTGTCCTCGGGCCAAGGTGGTCTGCCCTAAACATCCAAGTGGCCACAGGGGTCTGTGCTCGTGGGACCTCTTGTGACTGGAGTTCTCAAAATTGGGAGTGGTACAGGCGGCGAGGGCAGTGGCTGTCTCTCATCTCCTTTTTAGGAGAGTCCCTCTGTCCAGTCTTCACAGCCAAGGTCGCTAAGCGGGGCATATCGGGAATGTGTGGGGAGGCAGCCTCTGCTCCCTGGGGGCCATGTCCAACATGGTTATTTCATCTGCCACTTAATTACCTCCATGGGGCCTGGCAGCCTCTCTTCACTGTTCCTGCTGTGGGCACACTTGTGTGGCACACGGTCAGCAGGCAGCTCCCTGGGCTGTGTGTTGACCTCCGGTGACCTCCCTCTGCTGCTTGTTTCCCCCCAACCCCCCACCCTCCCACCCAGCCTTCCTCCAAACACTGCCTGCCAGGGGTGGTGAAGGACTACGTGGCACCCGCCACAGCTGGCTGCAGCCTTCACTCCCACGCCCCCAGTTCCTTGGCCTGTCCTCCCTACCAGCCTGCCCGCCCTCTCCCTGCTGAGGGGGCCGAGGGGGTCTGTCCGCCTCTGATGGGGTTTGCCCTGGATCTGGGGCGGACTCTGTGTGTCTGCCTGCCAGGTGCATGCCCTTGTGCAGCAATGAATGGTGGGTGCCTGGCCGCCCCAAGCTTGGCCTGTCCCTGCTTGCCTCCCTGCTGGGGCCCAGCTTGGGCTGAGAGGTGAAAGGGGGTGATTAGCTGCCTTGTGCCTGTTATTACATTGATGTATTATTTAGCTCCAAAGAGGCGATGAATATTTGATCTCCTTCACTGGCTGTGGGCAGTCGAGAAGGGAGGGACTAGGAGGAAGGTGGCAGTTTCTTCCCTTGCCCAGATGCTGTAGTTTAGGACTGGAGTTTACCCAGCTTCTGCCCTGGGACACAGACCTGTGCAGGACTCTGGGACTTACTCCTGTGCAGGACTTGCTGGCTAGTGGGATGCCACTTCCCTGCCTCAGACTCCTGTGCCAGCAGTGTCCATATGTCTCCAGAGACTGTCCTCATTCCAGCAGGCTGGGCTGTGGCCTGAGGGACATGCTGGTTCCTTCCTCCAAGCTGGAAGGGAGGAGGCAGCTGGCAGGCGGGCAGGCCGGGTCTCTTGTCCAGGTCCCATGAGAGCCATGGAATGGGCAGGCGGGGAGAAGGTGACAGTTTAATGGGGCCTGGGAAGAACTATTGCCTTCCTCCTCTTTTCATGCCGGTAGCCCCTGAAGCTCTGGTCGTTGAAGGAAGGGATGGGGCTGGATTCCTGCCCGAGTCAGAGGGGATAAACACGTAACTCGGTGCAGCCGGGCTCATTCTTGTCTTCACCTGGAAGCCAGCACTGGGACCTCAGTCAGGAATAGGGGCCAGCCTGACCCTCCACAGCTCACCTCCTGCCTTGTAGCATCCTCTTGGGACAGAGGAGGGATTGAGGAAACAAGCCCCTCCCCCGTTACCTCACCGTCTTCATAGGTCTAAGCTGAGGCTCGATGAAAGTTCCAGACCGAGTCCATGTGCCAAGCAGACCCCAGCTTCACTCAGGGCACGACCACTGGGACTGCTAGCTCACCCTCACCTTCTGTGAGGTCGCCTCCCTTCCCCTCACACGGGGAGGGCCTTCCCCATGCCACAGATTCCTTCCCTCTTGCGGCCAGAGCACCACCCCACCCCAGCAGCTGTCAGCCCCTCTGATGTTCGAGATGAATGAAGGGATTGTTCCTGAACCGGGAGGGGAGAGGAGAGAGGGGCTGCAGTGTGGGGACTATATTGGGAGTCGGAGGAGCAGACTAGGAGAGATCTGGACCCCGAGCCCCATTCAGCACTGGAGTGCTCCCGTGGTTTCCTCTGTTGTGACTCCAAAACCTCTGGTGATTGGGGAGTGGGTGGCGTGGCAAGGGGTCCTCTGGGGTGACCCAGCAGAGGAGGGAAGACAGCCTCAAAGCTGTCCCAGCATCCGACTTGTGTGCACCTGGCTGGGCATTTCTCAGGTTTTTCCCATTCTACTTATGCCCCAGCCCTGTCCTCAGATATGGGTTCACCATGGTCAGAGGCAAAGACCAGTTGACTTTCCTTGGAAAGGCCTGAAAGGGGATGGGGGGGAGGGGAACTCTTATTCTAGTCTTCTGTCTAGTCTCTCCACGCTGAAGTGGGGGGTGGAGGAAGGGACACTAGTTGGGTGCCTTTGTTCTGCCCTCAGCTCCTCACCTCAGCTGAGTGGTCGTCCTTAATGGACTATTGCTGGGAGGCGGGGGTGGGGGAGGTGCCGGGGAGTGCAGGGAGCCAAGGCTAATTCAGATTATGGAGAGGAGCAGGGACAGGCTGCCCTCGCCCTCTCCCACTCCCGGATCTCTTCTCTGCCCTGTCAGTGCGGCCCTGTCAGGGCAGAGGGCAGCTGGAATGAGCCTCCTGAGTGGGCAGCTTCATTATTCATGAGCACAGTATGGGGGGCTGGTGGAGAGCCTCTGTCCTCTCCCTTAGGAGGGGCCAGGGGTCCTCACTAACTTGTGTTCCTCTTCCTGACCCAGGAGCTGACACCATGAGTGACACGAGTTCTGTGAGCCTGGAGGTGGGTCCTGGCAGCCGAGAGACTTCAGCCGCCACGCTGTCTCCTGGGGTGAGCAGCCGCGGCTGGGATGACGGTGACTCCCGCGAGTGAGCACAGCTACAGCGAGTCTGGTGCCAGCGGCTCATCCTTTGAGGAGCTGGACCTGGAGGGCGAGGGACCACTAGGGGAGCCCAGGCTGAGTCCTGAGACTGAGCCCCTTGGAGCAGCCAAGTGGCCCAGGGAGCCTAGTACCCCTGAGAAGGGTGAGGAGTAGCCCTTGGCCCGCTCCCTCCCATGGTGCAGTTGCTGTGGAACTAAGCTGACTCTTCGGCCCGTCTTCCTCCACTTCCCTGGCCTGGACTGGGCTGGGGCTCCCAGGGGACCTGACTTCTGCCACCCCAGGCCTCTAGCTAAGGCTCCTCACTGCCCTCTGGGCTCCCCAGGCCAAGAGGAGCCAGAAACTGTCTTCTGCACTTAGCCCCCCAGGGCTGCCGCCCTGTTCAGTCTTTTTTCAGATTCACATTGGAGCTTCCAGGAACCAGAATAAAGCAAATGATTTTCTTGTTTCACCTGAATTTGTCCTGTGTGTTTTTTTGGTTTTGCCGTGGGGAACTCTGTGCAGGCAGGCTTGGAGGGGAAGGGGTGCCTTCACGCCAAGGACAGGAAGGAGTCCTGGGGACAGAAAGGGAGCGCTGAAGGCCACCCCTCCCCCCCCCCTCTGTGGCCCCTATTGACCCCTATTGACTGACCCTTCATTGCAGCAGCCTCAGAGATACCCATAGGTCTTTGGGGAACGAGCAGAATAGGGCAAAAGACTGAGAGCTGAGCATGGGGTCCCTCTGGGGCTCAGGAGTGGGAGCTCCCAGCCTTCCTTTGTGGGTTTCCCATGGAGGCCTTTGTGTCTGTGGCTCTACCATGCCCGTGCTCACACTGGTGTCTGCCCAGCAAGTGAGGACAGCCCTGCTGTGCATTCGGTGCCTGGTCGGTCCCCAGCGTGTGTGTGCTCGCCTGCACCTAGGACTCACTCCTGTCTATGGAATTGGGTGGGGGGTAGGCCTGGGGGGAGGCTGGTACCCTAGTGGCTCGGGATATGACTGTGGCTGGGTGGGGCTATAATAATTGTCTGTGCATATTACAGGTGAGACTGGCTCGCCAGGAGAATTGTTTTTTTTTTTGTTTTTTTTTTTTTGGGTCACACCCGGCAATGCTCAGGGGTCACTCCTGGCTCTGCACTCAGGAACCACCCCTGGCGGTGCTCGGGGGACCATATGGGACGCCGGGGATCGAACCCGGGCCGGCACAGGCCAGCTGCGTGCAAGGCAAAGCGCCCTACCCGCTGGGCTATCGCTCCGGCCCTTGCCAGGAGAATTGTTATGGGAGCTTACTCCATATAAGGCTCTATTTACTCTGTGTGTATGTGTGTATGCATGCGTGCGGCGTGTGTGTTCATATGCTGTTTTGTGTCCACATGTAGAGCTATACACCTATGTAGCCATTTGTCTCAGTACAACTAGGAGTGGCTATATCCACAGCATATGCATATGGTTCTGTGTCCATATGTGCAGCTTTTTGTGTATTCACATGTAAAACTATTGCAGTTGTGTGGGTACAGTTATGTGAGGTTGTTTACGTGCACTGTTCTGACTGGCTGTGTTAATGTGCACAGCTCTGGTGTGAGGCTGGGTTTGTGTGTGTATAGCAGGTAGTGCTAACTGCGGTGCTGTATGTCCATGTGCTGCGGTGGGACCTAACAGCCCACTGACCGGGCTACAGAACGACCCTCTCCCTCTGTCCTGTCAAAGCCTTTGTCTTAGGAGGCTGCTGTGGCGTGTGACTGGGATTGCTCTTCTTATGTCAGCACCCTGCGCTTTCTAAAACCCTGTTCCTGGAGCC
This sequence comes from Cryptotis parvus, assembly GCA_021461705.1. Classification (NCBI taxonomy): domain Eukaryota; kingdom Metazoa; phylum Chordata; class Mammalia; order Eulipotyphla; family Soricidae; genus Cryptotis; species Cryptotis parvus. The sequence goes on from JAJIBD010006096.1 coordinate 47,826, forward strand.
GGCGCAGCCCCCTGAGCTAGCCAGGGAGGTTGAGAGCCGCAGAGGCAGAAAGCGGCATTCCTGTCCTTCCAGCCTTGTCCTGACAGCTCTGAACCCGCATCCTGCTGCCTCCTCGCCTCCGTCACTGACAGAGTTTGTGTTTGTTTGGGTTTGATGTGTTTGTCTGTTTCACAGCTGTGCTTTCCAGAGCAGTGTGGGGCATCGGATTCCTGTGTCTAAGAGGAAGCCGGTCTGCTTTAGCCCACCTCCAGCTGCTCGCACACACATGTAGGTGTGTGTGCCAGAGGGGCCTGGGCTTGGCATATGGCCATCAGCTTGAGAGTCGAGCCTTGTCTCCTGACACCTGTAGAAGAGACAATACCAGATGTGTGTGTGTGTGCTCGTGTGTGTATGGTGTCTGTGCACACACAAAAGCAGAGCCTCTGTGCTTCCTCTGGGCAGATAGGATGGACTTGGGGGCTAGATCTGGGTGAAGGCCCCTCCCCAGACCCTTCAGCACAGGCTGGTGCTACACTCTCCCAGCACCCCTGAACCAGGGACACCCCTCCCGGCCTGCTGCAGCGGGGAGGATGGTCTAGAGCATGTTCTCAGAGCTGTCCTCCCTTTGCTCAGGCTCCAGCTCCTGCTCCCTCCTACGCAGCAGCCACTTTCAGGGCCGCTTCACCTTCCCTCCCTGCCTGCCCCCTTCCAGCCCAGCGTGTCCCTCAGTGCTGATTCTGGTCCCCGCAGTACCACCCTCCACCCCAGGTTGGTGCCTGCTCTAAAGACCCCTTGTACAGGGTTCATGGTCGTGGTGGTGAGTAGGTTGGGGCTGGGCGTGTGGTTATTTTAAAGGGCATCTGGAAGAGGACCCATTTTCATCTGCCCTCTGTCCCAGCCCATCTTTTCTTCCTAGTGACTCAGGCCCTAGCTCTATGTGGGACTGAAGATAACAGGTTTCCATCCCAGGCCTGGCATGAGGTGAGCTGCAGTCTGGGAGGGGAAAGCAAACAGATGTGAGGCTCGGGGCAGACTTCCAGCAGCAGGCAGGGTTCAGTGCCCCACCAGCCTCCCATGGGAGCCCTTTACCTGCTCTCCACTGGTACCTGCCAGGACCAGCCCTTCTTCCCTCACTGATGAGACCCCAGAGCACCGCGCGCGACTCGCAGGACCCAGTGACCTTCCCAACTCGGTGTCCCACGCCCGTTGACCACGCCCCCTCTCTGGGACAGAGCCGAAACCTGGCGGTGGAGGGGGACCCAGTAAGGATCCTTGCTCCCAAGCAGGACTGGGCGCCCGAGGATTCCAGCACCATGCGGCGGACAGCTCCCCGCGGGCGGCTGGCGGGCGGCGAGCGCTGGGAGGCGGCGGGCCAGGCGCAGCGGACAGTGCAGGGGGCGGAGGCCCGGCTGCGAGCGAGCGAGCGAGCGGGAGCCGGGAGGAGGGGGCGGAGGAGGGGGCCGGGGGCGGGGCGGGCAGGGCCGCGCCGCGATGGAAAGCAGCGGGGCGGGCGAACCGAGCACGCAGAGCTGCCGAGCAAGCGAGCGGGAGAGTGGGCTGAAATCCGGCGCCCAGCATCTCCCTTTCTCAACGCGCCAGAGCCGGCGTGCCAGGTAGGCTAAGCAGGTGGGGTGCCGAGATGTCGCCGCCGACATCTATCCTGACCCCACGTCTCAGAGTCCTGAGGACCTCGAATTCTGGGGTTCCCGGGCCGGGACTGGCCAGGTGTCCCTGGCAGCGCTCTGCAGGAGCCTGGGGAAGACAACCCCAGGTTCCCACCTTCTCTCCCAGGGGGTGCACGCCCTGCCTGGCGCTCCCTTGTTCCTCCTGCCTCTCTGTCCTTTGGTCCGTCCTTCTGTCTGTGCCTCTGTCTTTTGTCTCAGCTTCTAGGACTCGATTACTCCCTGCCCGGATTTGGCCCAAGGTTCTGAACTGCGCCTTCTGGGCTTGTGTCTCGGAGAGTTCTATCCCGGATACACATTGGGTCCAGGAGCCCTTGTGGGAGGCTAGTGGTCTTGACCCCATCTGGGTCTCTGTTCCCATCTCGTTTTTTCTTTCGGCTTGCCTCTAGCTGCTGTTTGCTTGGTTGAGCTGCCCCTTTGGGGATCCCAGAACCCCTGTCCTGGCTCCAGTGGGCGGTTAGCCCCAAGGATCTAAGTGGACAGAGCTAAGAGCCCCAGGATGGATTAGTACACAGGGCACGGGAACTAGTCTCTGCTCTTCATTGGCCTCAGATTTCCTCTCCTATGTGAAGTGGGTGTCTAGGGCACAAATGATGGGGTGCAGGGTCAGAGGGAAAAGGAAAGGTCTCTGAGGGCCAGAGACAGGATGGACAGAGCCCTGAGGGTGAGAATGGGGAGATGGGAGATGCTGAATTCTCTGTTTGGGTTTGAGCTGGAGAAAACAGGCAAAAAGTCTCAACAGCTTTCCACATACCAAAGTCTCACCCTGAACCTTGGTTTGAGATTTTTCTGCTGGTTTAATTAGGTTTGGGGCCATATCCAATTGTGCTCAGGGTTTACTCGTGGCTCTGCGCTCACGGCAGAGCTCAATAGAGATGATATACATTAATGGAGATGGAGCCAGGATCAGCTCCATGAAAGGCAAGTTCCTTCCCTGCTATACAATGTGTCCGGGGCCCTGTTTTGAGATTTTGTCCAGAGGATCTGCTCTCCTTCCCCATCGCACACACATGCTCACTCCTTCCTGACGACTCAGGACTTGTGGCCACACTGGTGTCTGTTGCTGGAGCAAGCCTTTCCTGGTCAGCTAACTCCGATGGCCTAAAGTCTCAGTCAGAAGCTGGGAATGGCTTTGGGGAGTAGAGGAGAACACAGCGATGGATCAGAGCTTACTCTGGGCTCTGTACTCAGGGATCACTCCTGGCGGTCTTAGGGACCAAATGGGATCTGAGGATTGAACCCCAGTTGGCATGTGCAAGGCAAACACCCTACCCACTCTACTATGGCTCCAGTCTCTGGGGATCGCTTTTTAAGAACTAGAGACTAGCACCCTTGGGTACTCACCTGGGCTCCCCAGTGTATGAGACTGCCCCTTAGAGATTTCTTTATCTTCTCCCTGTGGGTGAGCACCAGTGGGTCCTCTCTGGTAAGCCAAGTCTCATGGGCTCTGGTCCCCACGCATATTACTCTGATCTCTCTCTGCTGCAGAGAAGTTGACCATGGAGCCCTGGGAGACTTTGTCTGGGGTCTTGTCTACTCATAGTGGAAAAAGGTTGTTTATGTGTTTTGTTTGAGGGCCACACCTGTAGGTTCTCAGGACTTAGTCCTGGTAAGGAAACACTCCTGGCTGGGCTTGGGGACTGTATGTGTTGTTGGAGACTGAACGGAGATTGTCTGCTGCAATGCAAGTGCCCTACCTGCTGTCTTATCTCTCTGACCCTAGAAAAGGGATTGATTGTCTATTGTCTCGGCCTTTAGCCTCTCCCTGTTCATGATGGACATGGGTCCCATCTCCAGACCCAGAACAGGGGAGGGCTGAGAGATGGATTAGGGGCTTTCCCAGAGCTTCTCAGCCTTGTGAGTGCTTCTGCTTCTTTCTGGCTCCTGAGTGCCTGCAGAAAGGGTGTAGGGAGACACAGTTCAGAGGGAAGCTTCTCTCACCTTCCACTTCTCTTCCGTTCTGTCTGTCTCTGCAGGAACTGCGTCCTTTCTCATTTCTCTTCCTGCCTGCCCTTTTCCAGTTCCTGTTTCTCTCTTTGCCTTTGCTGCCTCTCCCCTCTGGAGGCCCAGGTCTACTGGGCCGCCCATTCCCTACGGGGTCATGGGATCGCTGCTGGGGCTCCTGGCGCTGCTGCTGCTGTGGGGCGCTGTAGCCGAGGGCCCTGCCAAGAAGGTGCTGACCCTGGAAGGGGACCTGGTGCTGGGGGGCTGTTCCCGGTACACCAGAAAGGCAGCCCCCACCGAGGAGTGTGGTCCTGTCAACGAGCATCGTGGCATCCAGCGCCTGGAGGCCATGCTTTTCGCCCTGGACCGCATCAACCGTGACCTCGCCTGCTGCCTGGCGTGCGCCTGGAGTGCGCATATACTCGACAGCTGTTCCAAAGACACACACGCGCTGGAGCAGGCCCTCGACTTCGTGGCGCGCCTCACTCAGCCGGGCGCCGACGGCTCGCGCCACATCTGTCCTGACGGCTCTTACGCCACTCATAGTGATGCACCCACTGCCATCACTGGGGTCATTGGTGGCTCCTACAGTGACGTCTCCATCCAGGTACTGATTCATGGGTGGCAACTGGGTGCTGCCAGAGTCAGGGAGAGGGGCAGGAGGTGGAGTACCAGAATGAAAAAGAACTTACTTTTAGTAGCTTTTCATGCCTCTGTCTCCTACTGGGAATTGCTTTTCAGAGAATGAATGAAAGAAACATTCCTCTTCCAGCATGCACACATGCGCACACACTCACACACACACACACACACACACACACACACACGAAGCCCCAAGAAGCTTAATAGTCAGGTCTATTAGCTTACAGTTCTGAGTCTGAACTTAGGTTTGCCAACTCACTGTGATGGGACTCTTAGAATTATGGTAAAATAAATGACTAAATATAAATACAAAGTAATACATACAAGTGTGTTCTGGGGACCTGGTAGGTCATAAGAGCATCTATCCATACTAGCTGCTATTATTAATCCATATTATAAACAAACAAATTGAGACTCGGAGAGAGACCACTTGCAAAGAAAACTAGAGCTCTCAGCCAAGGCCCTGAGGTTCCCCAAATCATTTCTTTGTTATTATTATTATTAACATCACACTCTAACCAACTGAGCTAACTGGCCACTCAGTCCTTTCTCTGTAGACTGGAAACAGGAGCTAAGAGTCTCTCAGAGGAGAGAAACAAAGGTAGGGAACCTAGCAGGAAGGAAAACAGGCATGGGGAAATGGGGGAGGGCACCCTGGGTTTTACAAAGTGGGTGCAGGACTTGAAGGGGAAAGGGTAAAAGTAACCAGACCCTCCCTCCTTCCTCTCTCTCCCATGGGGGCCAGCAGAGGTTTCTGGCCCAGGGGGTGTCCCAGGCACCCTTGGCAGCTATCGACCTGGTGGATGGGGTCCCACAATCTCCTGGTGCCCAACACAGACAGCTGGAAGATGAGGCCCAAAACTCAGACTACAGTGGGGGGCTGCTGGAAGGGACTCGGATATGGGGGCTCACCCTCAGCTTCCTTCGGAGACTGGCAGGGCCAGGTCCCCTACGCTGGAATGCATCTTCCATTCCGGGGAAAATTAAGCAGGATCCTGAACCATGGAGTGTCTCCCAACCTCAGGCAGGGGGCTGCTAAAGGCTCTGTTGCAGGCAGTGGTATGACTTGCCCACTGGTACGACTTGTCCACCTTTAGAGGTGCCTTGAACAGGTCCCTCCAACCAGGGAGGGACGGGGCAAGCGGCTAATGTCTTACTGACACAGGGGTAAGCAGCTAATGTCTTCAAGGATCTCTGGGGTACTGTTCCAGCAGCCTCGTCTCCATAATTCTCTTTAGGGTCCATGCCTTCCTCTCTCGGAACCCCCTTGCCTCTCCCCTCCCCCAAGCTGCCTGCCTCCTGGGCCCTGCAGCCCACACCTCGGCATTAATCTGCTTTCTCTGTGTTTGAGTCAAAACAACGCCCAGCCCTCATTCCTAGCTGCACCTGCCTTTTAATGATCCCCTCCTCGTTCCTGCTCCCTTCTCTCCTGCCTAAATCTCTGTCATCTTCCATATGCCAGCAACTGTGGTTTTGCATGCATTATCATTGCGAGGAGGGGGCGCTCCCAAACAGTGCTCAGAGGACCTGGGGGGTCACTCCCAGCAGTTCTTAGCCAACCAGTCGGCTGTTCAGTGTGGCAGTCTGAGGATATGGTGCTCCTCAGTCTGAGGATATGGTGCTCCTCAGCCCTGTGGTACTGGGGACCACCAAGGCCACACCTTATGGATCTCAGCAGCCTCTAGGATTGCACCAGCAGTGTTTGGAAGAGCCATATGGTACAGGAATCAAGCCACAGTCAGCCATTTACAAGACAAACACCTTAACCCCTGTATTAACTCTTCAGTCCAGCGTTATTGTTTTTTATCTCTGCAGAAGTCTTGTAAGCAGGATTGAGAAACCGGGGCTCAGGGAGATCTGTTCCGCCTATTCAGGTACACAGAGGTCGGATGTATGGGAGTGGGCATTGCAGTCTTCAGAAGAGCCTATGTCCCCCTACAGGACAGAGCTCCCTCCAGTGGGCCCAGACCAGGCCCTGCTCTCATCTACTTGCCATACTCCTAGGTCTTTAGTTGGCCCCTGCCTCAGAGCAGGTCCCCAGTCCCTAAGGGTAGGGGCCACCTGCTGGCATGAGTGAATGCAGGAGGCCAGGGACTCATTGAGGCCTGGGCATGCAAAGGGAGACCGTTGTGGCTCACAGCGTCTCCTATCTGGGGAGTCATTTTCTTCTTTGTCCATCATTCATTAGCTTTAACTCTTGGCCAGGAAGGGTTAACTGACCCCAAACAGGTGGAGAGCTTGAAAATTCCTGGAATCCCAGATGCCTCTTGTGCCTCTTTCTGCCCTGCCCAGCCATAGGCCAACCTTTCTCAACCACAGAACCTTGGCCTGCCCTGGGGCCCCTGGGGCATGCTACTGCCATGCATCTCAAGGGGGCGACTGGACGCTACTTAGAACCCTGAGCCAACGCTTTGACTCTCTCCCTGGAAGTAGAAAATGCCTTGTTCCAGACACAGGCATATCAAGATAGGAGATAAGCCTTTTTGGGAGACTTGACCTCAAGGTGACCTCAAGGTGATCTCCTTGAGGTCAAGACCCCAGGATACTTATAGTTGGTATTCCTGTATGTGTGGTGTTGTCAAGGGGAAACACATATCTCTAACCTCCAACCTATTCTCTGACCTGTGCCATCTTGTCCCCCCCCCCCTCCACAGGTTGCCAATCTCCTGCGACTTTTCCAGATCCCACAGATCAGCTACGCATCTACCAGTGCTAAGCTGAGTGACAAGTCCCGCTATGACTACTTTGCCCGAACGGTACCCCTGACTTCTTCCAGGCCAAGGCCATGGCTGAGATTCTCCGCTTCTTCAACTGGACCTATGTGTCCACTGTGGCATCTGAGGGGTGACTATGGTGAAACGGGCATCGAAGCCTTTGAGCTGGAGGCCCGGGCCCGCAACATCTGTGTGGCAACCTCAGAGAAGGTGGGTCGTGCCATGAGCCGCGCAGCCTTCGAGGGGTGTGGTGCGAGCCCTGCTGCAGAAGCCCAGTGCCCGCGTGGCTGTTCTGTTCACACGCTCCGAGGATGCCCGTGAGCTCCTGGCAGCCACCCAGCGCCTCAACGCCAGCTTCATCTGGGTGGCCAGTGATGGCTGGGGGCCCTGAGAGAGTGTGGTGGCTGGCAGCGAGAGAGCTGCCGAGGGTGCCATCACCATCGAGCTGGCCTCCTACCCCATCGGCGATTTTGCTTCCTACTTCCGCAGCCTGGACCCATGGAACAACAGCCGGAACCCCTGGTTCCGTGAGTTCTGGGAGCAGAGATTCCGCTGTAGCTTCCGGCAGCGTGACTGCGCAGCCCACTCACTGCGGGCCGTGCCCTTCGAGCAGGAATCCAAGATCATGTTCGTGGTCAATGCGGTGTATGCCATGGCCCATGCGCTGCACAACATGCACCAGGCTCTCTGCCCCAACACCACCCGCCTCTGTGACGCCATGAGGCCGGTCAACGGGCGTCGTCTCTACAAGGACTTCATCCTCAACGTCAAGTTTGATGGTAATGGGGCTGGCCAGTGTTCACCAGGCTGCTGGCCCTGCCTGTGTAGAGAGGGAGCTGACCCTCTCCCTCTATGACTTAATTAAATGGAGTGTAACCCCCAATAAGTCAAGGACACCCCCCAGAGGGCCAGAGGCAGAGCCTGCACAGGGCTGCCAAGGCAGAGAGGTGCTAAGCCAAGCCAGGGCGGTGGTTCCATTTCCTGAGACCCTTCAGGAGCAATCTCTGGCCTGAGCCAACACTTTGAGGGTCTAAGGGTCTCGGTTGGGTCCTACCCTCTATCTCCTGCTTCTTTATCTTGTGGGTATATGAACCAGGAAACCTCAGACCCATTTTTAGGCAACATAACATGGATGAGGATAAGGGGTGAGAGGTACTGAGTTAGCTTCAGGATGACATTCCCTCCTGCAGGGAAATTCCTATTCATAACCTTGATTTTCTATCCAAGGCATTCACATGCTGTTTAACCCAGTGACTTTATTTGGGGTTGAGAAGCTTCTGAGTGGTGCTCAGGAGGTGAGAATCGCAACAGTGAGCCTCATCCCACTGGACCAGCGGTTCAGTGCAAAGGCCCACAGATGAGAAGCTGATCGGGCCGTGCTGAGGGAATACAAGGGCCACTTTGGCTTTGCTGGGGACCTTCAGGACCACACTCTGACATTCTCAGGGGGCCTCAAGGGCTGCATTTGTCAATGCTCGGGGCACCATGTAGCATAGAGACTCTAACCTGGGTCGGGTATACGCTGTGCTCTAACCACTGTGCTACCGCCCCAGTTCTCCTATCCCCAAATGATTTTAATGAAAAGCCCCCAACATTAAGAAAAATGAAGTCTGAAAATCATCACTGAGCCTCAGGAAGAATCCTTAGGGGCAGAGGGGTGCCTGGCTGGCCCAGCCCAAAGCACTGGCCCAAGGTGCTCTGATAGGGCAATCAGAGCCCTATCTTAATCCCTATCTTAATCCCTATCTTAATTCCAGTGAGATCAAAGGGGTAAGGACTGGAGTCTGTGGTTTGATGGGGTTAATTTCATTTCAACTCTCTTCAGTGACCCTGGAGTTGGTGGAGTTTATGGTGGGGCTCAAGCTGGATTTTGAGACTCAAGGATGGTGTGGGCAGTGGGGGAGCTGCACCATTACCCCAGAGCTTAAAAGCACATCACGGGCCTGCTGGGACACCACTTTCTCCTGGGGACTTGGGGTCACAGGGTCCTGCCTCCTGTGTCAGGCAGGGGATGGGGGATTTGTTTTTTTTTTTTTTTCCCAAATTTTATTACACCATTTTAGACATACAATTGAAAGATGCTCATGTAGAGTTTTTGGTTCTACAGTGTTCCAACACCCATCCCTCCACCCAAGCCCATATCCCATCACCAATGTCCCCACCTCCCTCCCCTCTCCCACACCTCAACTACTTGGCGGGTTCTGTATGTCATTTCTCTACTCTCTATCTCTCCCTCCCACCAAACTTTCCTGCACATCGTGGAATGCAGTGCATTAAAGGACATTACTGTTTCCACTATTTTAATGGACCGCATGGCTGCTTGCAGCCACGCGACCTGGGCTCGAACTGGTTTTGCTCTATTAATCTGGTCGTGAGGTAGTATCCCAGGGTCCGGACAGTGAAGGTGGTGGCTAGTGTGGTGGGCGAGTCTCATCCGGCTGCTTCCGGGACCCCCAGAGGTGATGGGCCCACTCCCAAAACCCATCTGTCCTCCTGGGAGCCCCATGGTCAGCTGGGCCAGGGGCGAGCCGAGTTCCAGCTTCCCCAGCCACTTGTGAGGCTCTGCATGCTATGGCTGGTGGCCCCAGGGCAGCTCCTGGGCGGGGCCATCAGGCTCGAGAAAATGGAGGGGGAAGGACTGACCCCTGACTCCATCTGACGAATTCCCAGTGATTCCCGCTTCTGGGAGCCGCCTATCTGGGCTCGAACTGGTTTTGCTCTGTTAATCTGGTCGTGAGGTAGTATCCCAACATCCAGACAGTGAAGGTGGTGGCTAGTGTGGTGGACGAGTCTCATCTGGCTGCTTCCGGGACCCCCAGAGGTGATGGGCCCGGGGATGGGGAATTTGAAGGAGCAAGTATAGAAGTGATTTGTGATGAGCCAGCAGGTGATCGTTGAGGAACTACGATGGGGGTTAGAACTGGCAGAGCCAGGTGCAGGGACTTCCAGGGACAAGATTAAGCGGAATCAGGTCCAGACCTAAGGCTGAGTTTGGTTTCCGGTGTCTGTATGTTAAGTTTGGGGAGAGGGCTGAGGGGTCTTCAGTGAGCAAGTTGGGGTCTGGGTTGGAGACCAGTTCTAAGCCTAGGGTTTGAAGCTGGATGGTTGTGGGGTGGGGGTCCATATGGACTTTAGTGGAGATGGTTGGGGGCCCATATGGGCTTTAGTGGACAGGCTTTGGGGTCTGTTTTGGGCTTAGGATTGGGAATTGTTAGACCCTCCCATTTAGGAAAATGATTGCCAGGTGAGCTTTGGTGTTGAGGTGGGGCTCTGAAGGATAGGGAGTGTGTCCTTAGTTCTGGGGCTAGGGTTACATCTTCTAGAGGGTCTGAGGCCCTCAGGATGATGCACCCAAACCACCCTCTCTTCCTTCCTTCTGCCCTTCAGCCCCCTTCCGCCCAGCAGACACCCACAGTGAGGTTCGCTTCGACCGCTTCGGTGATGGGATCGGTCGCTACAACATCTTCACTTACCTGCGGGCAGGCAATGGGCGCTATCGCTACCAGAAGGTGGGCTACTGGGCAGAAGGCCTCACCCTAGATACTAGCCTCATCCCGTGGGCCTCACCCTCTGCCCGTCCGCTGCCTGCCTCTCGCTGCAGCGAGCCCTGCTTGCAGAATGAGGTGAAGCGTGCAGCCAGGAGAGGTCTGCTGCTGGCTCTGCATGCCCTGCCAGCCCTACAGTACCGGCTGGACGAGTTCACCTGCGCCGACTGTGGCCTGGGTTACTGGCCCAATGCAAGCCTGACCGGCTGTTTCGAGCTGCCCCAGGAGTATATTCACTGGGGCGATGCCTGGGCCGTGGGGCCTGTCACTATCGCCTGCCTCGGCGCCCTGGCCACCCTCTTCGTGCTGGTCGTCTTTGTCCGGCATAACGCTACCCCAGTGGTCAAGGCCTCGGGCCGGGAGCTCTGCTATATCTTGCTGGGTGGCGTCTTCCTCTGCTACTGCATGACCTTCGTCTTCATTGCCAAGCCGTCCCACGGTAGTGTGCACCTTACGGCGCCTGGGTTTGGGCACCGCCTTCTCTGTCTGCTACTCAGCCCTGCTCACCAAGACCAACCGCATTGCGCGCATCTTTGGCGGAGCCCGGGGAGGGAGCCCAGCGGCCACGCTTCATCAGTCCTGCCTCCCAGGTGGCCATCTGCCTGGCTCTCATCTCGGGTCAACTGCTCATTGTCACTGCCTGGCTGGTGGTGGAAGCACCAGGCACGGGCAGGAGACGGCTCCCCGAGCGGCGGGAGGTGGTAACGCTGCGCTGTAACCATCGTGACGCCGAGCATGCTGGGGTCGCTGGCCTACAACGTGCTCCTCATCGCGCTCTGCACGCTCTATGCCTTCAAGACTCGCAAATGCCCGAGAACTTCAATGAGGCCAAGTTCATTGGCTTCACCATGTACACAACCTGCATCATCTGGCTGGCCTTCCTGCCCATCTTCTACGTCACCTCCAGTGACTACGGGTGAGCTCCCTGAGAGAGATGGAGAGGGCAGGATGTGCGAAGCTTCCCGTTCCCTGGGGTCTTCAGCACACTGAGGTTAGAGTGGCCCCTTCAGGACTAAAGCTCTGGGGAAGAGAGGAGAGCTGAGGGGGACCCTGGGGAAGCCATGGAGCTAGAGGAAGGAGCAGGGCTTGAGGTTTCAGGAGGCAGATGCCGTCAGAAAGGCAAGCACCAGAGTGGATGGCCATAAACAGAGGTTCTGCCCTGTTCCACGAGTGGCTGTGAGGTCTGGTCTCTGCTCTTCAGGAACTTGTGGGCTAGTGGGTGACCAGGGCATTGACAGTAGAGCTAAGTTGAAAAATGCTGCCATCTGGATGGTGTGAGGCCCCAGTGAGAGTGCAGGAGAGAGGGGTGGTGGTAGAGGGTGTGTGTGTGTGTGTGTGTGTGTGTGTGTGTGTGTGCGCACGTGTGTGGAGATGTCTGTGTCGGGAATCTGGAAGGCTTCCTGGAAGAGGAGTCCTGGAATAGCATGTGTGGATAGGGAAGTGAGGGTAGAGAGGACAGTCATTATTATGGAGGCTGACTGGGGCAGAGGGTCTGTACTAAGGAGTTGGATGCAGTAATCTGGAAAGGTAGGTGGAGGCAGTAGAAAGCTGGAATGGGGAGCTTGAGCTCTGGGGGACCCCCTAGGATGCCTCTGGGAACCAAGCATTGTAGCACAGAGTCATGGAGCCAGACAACTCCAGGGATGAGAGGAGAAACCAGAAAGGCAGAAACCAGGAAGGCAGAGACCAAGAGGGGGAGCAGATGTGAGGGAGAACTGGGAAAGGTAAAAGCGGTACGTAGTGGCTTCTTTTTTTTCCCTTTTTTGGTGATGCTCAGGGGTTACACCTGGCTCTGCACTCAGGAATTAATCGTGGCAGTGCTCGGGGGACCATATAGGATGTCAGGGATCGAACCCAGGCCGACTGCTTGCTAGACAAACGCCCTGCCAACTGGACTCTGCACCCCCTCCCCCGTCCCGCAGTGGCTTTTTTTTTTTTGCTTTTTTTTGGGTCACACCCGGCAATGCTTAGGGGGTTTCTCCTGACTCTGCACTCAGGAATTACTCCTGGCGGTGCTCGGGGGACCATATGGGATGCCGGGATCGAACCCGGGCCAGCATGGGCCGGCCACGCTCACGGCAAACACCCTACCGCTGGGCTATCGCTCCGGCCCCGCAGTGGCTTCCCGAACCAGGTTAGAACTAGCATTTCAGTAGGTCTCCTCAGCATCCAGGGGCTGCAGCACTGCAGATGGCATCAGGAAAGCCCCTCCCAAGAGGCGACCATGAGCTCTGAATCCCAGGACCGACTTGGTTAATTCTCCATTAACCTTTCGTCTGGAGTAAACTCCACGATAGACAAGAAGCAGACGCAGAATCAATTCCCTTGCCTAGAGGCGTTTAGTTTGGGACATGGCGCAGGGTCTGAATTGACAGTCCCAACAATGAAAGAGCGAGGAAACGAGTTCCTGAGGAGGCCTTTTCCTCCAGAACTGAGGTTTGGTTGGCAGAGCTGGGGCCAGGGGCTTTGCACCTGCTGGGCCACCTGCAGGGAGAGCAGAGGCCAAGACTGGGAGGGCAGCTGCTCTGACTCAGCCTGCATTTGCATAGGATTTGCATTTTCATGCCAGTTATAGCGGCCAAGGACTCGCCTGGCACAGACGCACCCGCCCGGCCGCAGGCCTCTGTATGTACTCACACAGGGCATACACACACGTGCATACACACAGGCATGCCTGGAGCCAGGTCTTCTCACCCACACATGCGCCCACATCTCACCCACTTGTACTCACCTGTGTATACACGCTGCCATGCAGGGCTTGACACGTGTGCCTGGCATACTCTGTACACACGTTTTGATGCCCACATGTCCCTCTTTTATGCATGTTCACCCAGCAGGATGCCTGGGGACACTGGGAAGATGTTACCGGTACTGGTGGAGGGACTTGCCTGACCTTCCTAGAAATTCTCTTGAGCTTGGCAGGTGCACTCTCGCCGGCCCCCCGCCTCTCTCTGCTCCCTACCCCACAGTCCAGGCGGGGTGTGGCTCTTCGGACCAGACTCATGCTTGCCATGTCTCCCCAGGTGCAGACCACCACCATGTGCGTGTCTGTCAGCCTCAGCGGCTCGGTGGTGCTCGGCTGTCTCTTCGCCCCCCAAGCTGCACATCATCCTTTTCCAGCCGCAGAAGAACGTGGTGACCCACCGTGCGCCCACCAGTCGCCCGGGCAGTGCTGCCGCCAGGGCCAGCTCCAGCCAGGCCCAAGGTCAGAGTCTCCCTTAATGCCCCGTCTACCCCTGCGCCCCTCTCTGTCCAACTCCCTGCCTCGGCGTCCAGGCTGCCGAGAGCCCCTGTCCCCAGCCAGAGGCTGGACAGCCAAGGGGTGGGCCTGGGGGAGCTTCATCGGCTGCCCCTGCTGCGGAGGTTGGTCCCAACCCTCACTCCCTTTCCACAGGTTCCAGCTCCCAGTTTGTCCCCACTGTCTGCAACGGCCGTGAGGTGGTGGACACGACGACGTCTCTGTAAAGACTCCCACCTGCTCGCCACAGCTGCTCCCCACACCTGTGCCAGCGAGCCCCGAGGCCAGGAGGAGGAGGAGGGCTGGAACACTGCAACAATGCCAACCCCGTGGCCCCCTGACTACCCGTCCCCCTCCAACCCTTCAGTCAGAAGTCAGAGTCCTTGTCACAGAGCCTGTGCCAAGGCCACCAGCTGCCCTTGAAGCCAGGTCCCTGCCAAGCCAGGGGTGCGCTGCCCTGGATGGAGGCGCGGGTGGCTGAGGACTGCAGACGCCAGACACTCTCCCGCTCCCCCCATCAGAACGGTGCTTCCAGCCCTGCCCCTCCCTCCTTCTAGGGCCTTTTTAATTTTTTATATGTTATTCTGGGATGGGGAGGGGTAACTATGGGGCCACCCTCCTCCTGCACACTAGTCTGTCCTGTGGTTTCTTTTGTATTTTCTGTAAATAAAGTGTCTTTAGTAAAAAAAAAAAAAAAGTGCCTCTTTGCCAGTGGCCCAGGGAGGCCCCCTCCTGGTCCTCACCCTTCGTTTCTGCCGATATGTGTAGACTCTGCCCTGTGCCACTCTGTGCCCGGCAGTGGCACCAGGCGGTAGCAGACCAGACCTACAGTAGATGAATGAGCTGCTGTCTCTTGGCAGTGTGTGTGTGTGTGTGGGGAAGTAAGCGGGGGGAATGCCTGAGGTTTAAATGGACACAGGCTGCTCTGGTAGTTGAGAGGAAGATCTAGTAATGGGTGAGTGCCCCCTGATCCAGAACTCTGGATCTCTCACAGCCGGGCCTGCACAGGAAATCAGCACCAGGCCACAAGTGTCGTGTGGAGGGGACGGAGAGAAGGTCCAGTGACCTATGTTCCACGAGGCAAAGCCAGAAAGAGCTTATGAGGAAGGTGGGTCATGAAGCAGAGTGGACAGAGCTTGGCAGCGGGCAGGGTCGTGAGGTGGGAAGTGGGAGGTTCTTTGTCCAGCCTGCAAGAGCTTCAGCTCCTCAAGTCGGGCATTACCGCAGGCTGCCCTTGCTGTCAAGGGCTTACCAGCAGAGGGCGCCGAGGAGCTACATGGACCCTGGGACGGGGGCCAGGCCAGGCCAGCGCTGCCCTCCTAAGACCTGCAGGACAGTGGGTGCCCAGCTTGCAGTGGCAGAACCTGTCAGCTCAGGAGGATCCCTCAGATGGCAAGGTCTCAGAAACAACGTCCTACAGTAAGGCAGAGGCAGGGCAGGATTAATCCTGGCTCTGAGCTCAGGGGATCACTCCCTGGCAAGGATCGGGGAGCATATGGGATGCCCAGGATAGAACACAGGTCGGCCTTATGTAAGGAAAGCGCCCTATCTGCTGCTGTCTGTCCGGCCCCAACATCTGTTATTTCTAAGTAAAAAAACTAAATGGAATAAAATGAAATAATTTGCCCTAACAAACTGGTGATGACATGGAAACTCGGGTTAACAATAAAACCTGAAAACATAAAAAAAGTATAAAAAAGAGTTTGGGAATGAATTTCTCTCCCAACTATATTTGGGGTGGAAGGCTACTAAAATAAGACAGAAAAAAATGCCCATTAAGATAGAATATCATGTCTATTGAGTAATTTTTAACTGTATATGTATCCCATGTAATAATGGGGATTAAACAACACTAAATATTTTTTATTGCTTATCTGGCATTTAGATTCATCTGGGAATCCTGTTTTTGGTGTTGTTTTTGTTTTTTCCTTTTTGGGTCACACCAAAGCGATGCTCAGGGAGTACTCCTGGGACCATTTGGGATGCCAGAGATTGAACCTGGGTCAGCCACATGCAAGGCAACGCCCTACCTGCTGTGTTATTGCTCCAAACCCCAGGCATATTTTTTTTTTCTCTTTGGGTCACACCAGGCAATACTCAGGGGTTACTCCTGGCTCTTCACTCGGAATTACTCCTGGCAGTGCTCGAGGGACCATATGGGTTGCAGGGGATCAAACCGGGTCAGTTGCATGCAAGGCAAAAGCCCTACCTGCTGTGCTATGGCTCGGTCCCTGGGCTTTCTATTTTTTTTTTTAAAGTATTTTATTATACCACCGTGAGATACACAATCACACTTGATCACTTGAATCCCGTTATTCATCGATTTGCTCGAGCGGGCGCCAGTAACATTTCCATTGGACCCTATCACGTGCCAATGTAGCCCAATGGCATCTGGTTGATTCAGGAATATGAAGAGCCTCAAACCGTTCCTTCAGGGTCTTTACAAGGAAGTCTGACCATCTTGTAGGTGGGCGGCCACGTGATCTTTTGACATCCCGTGGGATCCAGTCGGTAATGGCTTTAGTCCAGCGGTTGTCTCCAAATCGCATTACATGTCCAGCCCATCTGATTTTCGATGTCTTGGCAAACGAGACAGCGTCCCTGATTCTGGAATAGCGACGGAGGTCAGAACTCCGGATTCCTTCTCTCACTTGAGTGAGGCATGATATTCCAAGCATAGCTCTTTCGATTCCTCTCTGGGAGACCCGAATAGCATTCTCATCCTGCTTTCGTAGGGCCCAGGTCTCTGAGGCGTATGTTAATGCAGGGAGAACGGTGGAGTCGAAGAGATGTGCCCGGAGCCGGAGGTTCTTTGTCCTTTTAGCTATTTCTTCGATGCCTTTGAAGGCATTCCATGCTGCTCTCTTCCTCCTGCGCAGCTCAGGTTTTAGGTCGTTCATCATGTTGACTTCTCTACCTAGGTACACATAACCGCTGCATTCAGAGATGTTTGTTCCATTGAGAGTGAATGGGGCCTCTGGAACTAGTTCATTTCTCATGAACATAGTTTTCTTCAGATTCAGCTGTAGACCTACCTTTCCACATTCTCGGTCAAAGTCAGCCAGCATTTGTGCCGCTTGGCTAATGTTTGGTGTTATTAGAACGATGTCATCAGCGAAGCGGAGGTGGTGTAGTTGCCGACCATCTATCTTCACTCCCATTCCTTCCCATTCTAATTGTCTCATGATGTTCTCGAGGGTGGCACTGAAGAGTTTTGGTGAGATGGTATCACCCTGTCGAACCCCTCTTTTGACATCAATGATCACTTCTTTGTAGAATGGTGAGATCCTGGTGGTGAATCCGTAATACAGCTCACGAAGGATCTTGATGTATTGGGTTTGAACACCCTGTTTGGCTAGGGCTTCGATGACTGCTTCAGTCTCCACAGAATCAAAGGCTTTCTGTAAATCAATGAACGTGAGACAGAGCGGCATCTTGTACTCCCTACAAACCTCAATGAGCTTGGTTACTGTGTGGATATGGTCGATTGTGCTGAATCCTTTCCGGAAGCCTGCTTGCTCGCCTGGTTGACCTTCATCTAGTGTTCTGCTAATCCTGTTCAGGATGACTCGTGTAAACAGCTTGTAGATGACAGACAACAGGCAGATGGGGCGATAGTTGCCGATGTCATGAATGTCTCCCTTCTTGAACAGTAGAACTGTCCTGCTGGTTTTCCATTGGGAGGGCACCTTGCATTCGGACAGGTAGCGTGTGAAGAGCCGAGCTAGTGTATTGATGAGTACCGACGGCAGATTCTTCAGATGTTCGGGTCTAACTTTGTCTGGGCCTGGTGCTGTTCCCTTCTTTACCAATGAGATGGCATGTCGGATTTCAGAAGGGAGAACGTTGGGAATGACATATCCATCCTGTGGAATTTGGTATGTGGGCAGGTGGATGTGGCTATCAAAGAGATTTGAGTAGAAGTCCTGGATAATCTTCTCCATTGCCTTTCTGGAAGATGTGATAGATCCATCAGGGCGTTCCTGTGTATAGTAGATTATTAATATATAAGTGATTTACAACTCATTCATAATTAGAGCCAGAGAGATCTTACAGCAGGTAAAGTGCTTGTCTTGCATGCAGCCCATTTTGTTTTGATCCCTGGTATCATTTTCAGTCCCTGGCACTGCATACAAAAAAAAAATACCTCATGAAACAAGAGCTATGGAGGTAACTCAGTGGATACATGCCTTGCAAGCACTGGAATACACACACACAGCCCTTCTACCAACACATGTACCCTTGAAATTTGTTCATTTTTCGAGTAAGTTCAGAGAGGTAGCTCAGTGGACTAGAGTTTGCATACAGTAGGCATGGCCTGAGCCCTGACACTGCCTGAGCACCACTGGGAATGACCCTAAATGTGAAGAAAAAGAGTAGTCCAAGTGTGAACCCCAAATCAGAGGCCAAACAGTATCTGAAAATAAGATTAATTTTTTTTCATTTTTTGGGTCATACCAGGTAGTGCTCAGGAGGTTACCTCCTGTCTCTGCACTTAGGAATTACTCTTTGGAAGTGTGGGGGAGCCATATGGGATGCCAGGGATGGAACCTGGATCTGTCACATGTAAGGCAAATACTGTACTGTCGGGGATGCCGCTGGGGTCCCCCGACAGTGTCAGGACAGAAGTTCTCTTCTACCTCTGAGGACGCCAAGGGAACAGATGAAAACTCACGAGTTCAGCGCAGTTCCAAAAAAGGCTTTTAATAGTACAAAAGCTCTTCCACAGCAATCCAATATAATGAAAAGAACTTTAACTCTGGTCCGAACTTAGACCATACAAAAGAGCCTAAGTCTCCCACCAAAGAGAGAGGATCTCACCCAAGAGGAGTCCTACCCAAAAGAAGGTGCAAAAGACCAAAAGCCAAAAGCTAAAAGCCAAAAGCCAAAAGGCCTAGTCAGTCCCCTTATATATACCAAAGTAATCCAGGGAGGGCCAGGGAGGTGACAGGAAGGTGTCAACAAAGATTGTAGAAGTTGAGAAGGGCCATGCCACACTCTATTACAGGTATAAACAAAGGTTAAGCCAAGGACTAATCCCTTCTTCTGAGATTATCTCTTATATAAAACACTGGAGAGAGAGAGGGCTGGTATAAAGTAATACATCTTAATTTCATGAGCTTCATGTAATCTAGATGGTACCCACAAGGTCCTTTTATTTATCATCTGCACCAGGGTGACTCTGAGTATCTTGTTCTCCATAT
Organism: Cryptotis parvus; assembly: GCA_021461705.1. Taxonomy (NCBI): domain Eukaryota; kingdom Metazoa; phylum Chordata; class Mammalia; order Eulipotyphla; family Soricidae; genus Cryptotis; species Cryptotis parvus. Next base: position 66,774 of record JAJIBD010006096.1, read on the forward strand.
ACTGAAAGGGTCACACTCACCTGCTTAGAGCAAACTAGTATGATCCTTCCTATAGTCTTCCTATAGTCTCAGCGTAGCCAGGGTGGTAGTCTCCTGGTAAATTCTAACTGTCCCACGCTGGGTGCAGTGGGTATGAAGAGGAGCTGTGCCCAGTCTAGAAAACATAGAAGTCTTAGTAGATGTATAAGTCAGAAGTTATTCAATCAAGGTTACTTCTGTAACTGCCACACCCTCTAGCAGTGTTTACATAGAAGAGAGGTCTCATTAGAATGAACCTTGGCTTAAATAGATTAAGCTGGGAGTGGGCAAAACACCAAAGCTCCCAGATTAGCTAAATCTGTCTTCCAACACTGTACCTTCTATGCTATTACTCAGGCCCCATAGAAAATCACAAAAAAAATATTTAGGGAAGTTTTTCCCTCCTCCCCTAATTTGGCCATATTGCATAATTATACTATATTACAACCAGAAAATATTTCCATATCACATGGTTGTGGCATACTGAGGTCATTAGCACAGAATTTTAAATAGTTTTTCCTGTTTCCTTCATTGTTGTCAGTGCTGCTGTAGTGACAAATCAATCACACTCATGATGGCGATACCTGGGTTCACTCTTAAGTTGTGGGGCTCTTGAACACTGATTGCCATGCTGTCGGGGGGGTCAGGCACCCAGCCGTGGTGCTCATTCATACTTAGTTCCCATGCTCTCTGAAAGTCATGTGCTCACTGTAAGTCACGTGCTCTCCAGAAGTCACGCGTTTCGGGATGAGCACAGACCTAGCTGCCCGTGCACTGGACTTCATACAGGGGTTAGAGGTCCCAAATAGCAGAGTTACCAGGGGCCACACTCAGCGCAGGTGATGTCAGGGATCCAATTCATGATCTCATACTTGCAAGAGACGCACCTCTGTTCTCTAGCCCATGTTCTTTTTAAAGTCAGTAGCTTTCTTTCCTCTGCAAAGTCTTTGTTTTAATAACATTACCATCATATACATGGTTGAAGAATATTGGCGTTGGCTTTTTTTTGTTTGTTTGTTTGTTTTTGGGGGGTCACACCCTGCAACGCTCAGGAATTACCCTTGGCCATGCTCAGGGACCATATGGGATGCCGGAAATTGAACCCAGGTCGGCCACATACAAGGCAAAAGACCTACCTGCTGTGCTATTGCTCTGGCCTCTGAAGAATTTTGTTTAAGTCTTTGGTTCTTAACCTTTTTAGGGTATGCATTTATTTCTCAAGACAATGAAATACAGGCCTGAACTTTTAGCAAAAGAACTCACATGCACATAACACAGAATATGTTCATGATTCCACTAACACCTGAAAACATGTACATAGAACTCAGGTCCAAACTTTCTGACTTAAAGCCCCATGTAAAGAAATACATTTACTTAAATGAGCCAGGGAACTCTTTAATGATACTAAATTGGTGCTTTTACTTACTTCCTTACTTATTTATTTGTTTTTTTTGCATTTTTTGGTCACAGCCAGTGATGCTTAAGGCTTACTCCTGGCTCTGAGCTCAGAAATTACTCCTGGCAGTGCTTGGGGGACCATATGGGATGCTGAGGATCAAACCCGGGTCAGCTGCCGGCAAGGCAAACACCTCCCCTGTGCTGTCACTCCAGCCCCAGTTTGGTGCTTTTTAAAAATAAATTTTTCCAGCTCTGCTTGTTGAGAAAGTCTCTCCTCTGAGCTTTAAAACTTATTGTTACTTTTCTTTTTTTTTTCTTTTCCCAAATTTTATTACACCACTTTTAGACATACAATTGCAAGATGCTCATGTAGAGTTTTGGTTCTACAGTGTTCCAACACCCATCCCTCCACCCAAACCTATCTCCATCACCAGTGTCCCCACCTCCCTCCCCCTCCCACACCCAACTACTTGGCGGGTTCCGTATGTCTTTTCTCTCCTTTCTATCTCTCCCCTCCCGCCAAACTTTCCTGCACATCGTGGAATGCAGTGCATTAAAGGACATTACTGTTTCCACTATTTTGATGGGCTCGAACTGGTTTTGCTCTGTTAATCTGGTCGTGAGGTAGTATCCCAGCGTCCGTACAGCGAAGGTGGTGGCTAGTGTGGTGGGCAAGTCTCATCCGGCTGCTTCCGGGACCCCCAGAGGTGATGGTCCCACTCCCAAAACCCATCTGTCCTCCTGGGAGCCCCATGGGCAGCTTAGCCTGGGGAAAGCGGAGTTCCAGCTTCCCCAGCCGAGTCCAAGGCCCTGCATGCTATGGCTTTATTGTTACTTTTCTGCTTCAAGAGCTGAAAGATGATTATATTTTCTCTAACTTTGACTGCTGAGAAAAGAATCCTTTTACCTCCCCAGAACACTTTTATCTATGATTGTGTTTGTGTTTCTGAGCACAAAAGGCCTTTCATCAATCATTTCCAGTTCTCTTTCTGTTTCTAGGTCACCACTGAGAACTTGTGTACTTTGGAGCCTAGGGGTCAGACTTGGGATCTATGAAGCCCAGAGAAATAGGAAAATATAACTGGGATCTCCTTTCGTTTTCCTGCCAAGAGCCAGGAAGTGTATTTCCACACGCATTCAGCAAGGCTTAGGTCAGAATGGCAGTTCGGAAGGAGCAAAGTAAGAGAAACTAGAAAAGTCATGTGTGACCAGAGAAGTATAAATCCTGGTTCTGAGGAAGTTCGTTGTTTAGTCATGAATCTCTTACACACCTTTTGGTATAGCAAAACACAGAAATGGCCTGAACTGGCACCAGTATCCAGTGTTTCATGATCCTAGAGGCTACCAGGAAGTGGTTTTATCTGACGATATGTGGGTAGAACTAGAAAATGAACTGCTTTGCATAAGGATTGACAATATTCTAGTCTGATCTGGCCAAGATAGAAGAAAGCCAAAATGTTTTAACTGAGTATATTTTATAGATTTCTTTTTTCCAACCATAAGTTACAGAACATTCTACCCCTTTTAAACCTTCAATCTGCAGATAAATGGTTTATGCCTTTTTTTTTCTTTTTTGCTTTTATTGTTAAAATGTGTTTTTTTTTTTTTTTTGGGTCACACCTGGTGATGCCCAGGGGGTTACTCCTGGCTCTGCACTAAGAAATTACTCCTGGCAGTGCTCAGGGGACCGACCATATGGGATGCCATGGATTGAGCCCGGGTCGGTCAAGTGCCAGGCAAACACCCTACCCGCTGTGCTATCGCTCCAGCCCCCAAAGTGTGTCTTTTTATTGAGAAAATGTGTCTCAGGGACACTGGTTGACACTAAATTAATCAACTGATGAGCCATCCTGCCATTCTATAAGCTCATAATGCTTTTGTTTAAGTTTGTTTGGGGGGCCATACCCAGTGGTTCTCAGGTTACTCTGCCTGGTATTATAGATTGGTTCCTGAAAGAGATTAGTAAAACAAATCGCTTTCAAAAGTAAATCTTCCTCTTAGAATTTTTCTGTTTTCGTTGTTTGTTTTCTGGGGCATACCCATCTATGTTCAGGGCTTACTCCTCACTCTGCACTCAGATTACTCCTGGCAGTGCTTGAGGAGTCATAGGATGCTAAAGATCCAATCTGGCTTGGCCTTATGCAGAGCAAGCACCCTCCCCACTGTACTATCATTCCTGCCCCAGAATTTGACTTCTCTTAAAGTCAGAAACTTATACTGAGATTTCTCTGCACTGCTAAGCCAAGTACTTAGTTACCAAGGAAAATGGAGAGTAGAGTGATGACAGAGTAGACCTGGGCTGGGATATGTAAAGGAGTAGGCGGTACCGTACTCTGTGTTGAAGATGTGCCTTATTTGTTTGAGGTATTCCTCAAGTATGCTAGAAATAGAGCTAAACCCTCTAAGTTATTCCCACAATAGCCCACGAGGAAACTGTAGGATCTGAGATGAGCTAGCATCACAAAACTAGCTAGTGAAGAAAAGGAGATGTGTTGCATAAATTCGTGTTTAAGTGGGTAATTTGCTCCTTCTGGCTTCTACAAGTAAAATCTTCTTTCGCCATTCCTGAGAAAATGTGTCTCAGGGACTTTGGTTGATACTAAATTAAATCTATCTGCAACTAATGAGCCATCCTGCCATTCTACAAGCTCATAATGCTTTTATTTCAGTTTGTTTGGGGGCCATACCCAATGGTTCTCAGGGCTTATTCCTGACTCTGGTGAGGGATCACTCCTGGCGGGCTCAGGGAACCACATGGGTGCTAGGGATTGAACCTGACTTGGCTGCGTGCAAGGCAAGCACCCTACCCTCTCTATTATCGCTCTGGCCCTGAGCTAATGCATTTTTATTTTATTTTATTTTTTAATTTTTTATTATACCATCGTGAGACATACAATTACAAAGGTGTTCACAATTGGTTACAGTATTCCAGCACCCATCCCTACACCAGTGCCCCATTTCCACCACCAATGTACCCCACCCACCACCCCCAGGCTGCCTCAACAGCAGGTAGCCCCGTTTCCTCTCTCTTCTCTCTCTGTCTCTGCATCTCTCTCCCTCTTTGTTTTACACATTGTGGCTAGCCCTGCAGATATTTAGAGTTTATCACTTAAGTCTCTTTGTGTATATTCAATGGTGAGTTTTAATCTGCCATTACCATTTCCCACATTTAGTAAAACACTGGTATCTATTCATATCTTATTAATGAATGCAGTCATTCTATATCTGTCCTTTTCCTTCTGACTAATTTCACTCAGCATGATAGACTCCATGTCCATCCATTTGCAGGTAAATTTCATAATTTCATCCTTTCTGACAGCCGCATAGTATTCCATAGTGTAGATGAACCACAGTTTCTTTAGCCAGTCCTCTGTTCTCGGGCATTTAGGTTGTTTCCAGATTCTTGCTATAGTGAATAGCGCAGAGATGAATAAAGAAGTACAGATAGTGTTTCTGCTATGTGTTTTTCGGTCTCTCGGGTATATTCCCAGGAGTGCTATTGCTGGATCAAAGGGGAGCTCAATGTCTAGTTTTTGGAGGAATGCCTATATTGTTCTCCAAAAGGGCTGGACCAGTCGGCACTCCCACCAACAGTGGATCAGAGTCCCTTTTCCCCACATCCACGCCAGCACTGGTTGTTCTTGCTGTTTTGGATGTGTGCCAGTCTCTGTGGTGTGAGATGGTACCTCATTGTTGTTTTCATTTGCATCTCCCTGATGATTAAAGATGAAGAGCACTTTTTCATATGCCTTTTGGCCATTTGAATTTCTTCTTTTTGGAAGCTTCTGTTCATTTCTTCTCCCCATTTTTTTGATGGGGTTGGCTGTTTTCTTCTTGTGAAGGGCTACCAGTGCCTGATATATCCTGGATATTAACCCCTTGTCAGATGAGTATTGGGTGAATATCCTTTCCCACTCTGTGGATTGTCTTTGTATCTTGGTCACCGTTTCTTTGGAGGTGCAGGAGCTTTTCAATTTTATATAATCCCATTTGTTTATCTTTGCTTCCATTTGCTTGGTCAGTGGTGTGTCGTCTTTAAAGATACCTTTAGTTTCGATGTCGTAGAGCCTTTCTCCTATGCTTTCGTCGATGTACCTTATAGATTCATGTCTGATGTTGAGATCTATAATCCATTTTGATCTGACTTTTGTGCATGGCGTTAGAAGGAGGTCTAAGTTCATTTTTTTACATGTAGCTGCCCAGTTTTCCCAGCACCATTTGTTGAAGAGGCTTTCTTTGTTCCACTTAATATTTTTTGCTCCTTTATGGAAGATTAATTGGTTGTATATTTGAGAGTGTGTTTCAGGATATTCAGTTCTATTCCATAGGTCTACGGGTCTGTCTCTATACCAATACCACACTGTCTTAATTACAACTGCTCTGTAGTAGTTGATCCCTCGAGCACTGCCAGGAGTGAATCCTGAGTGCAGAGCCTGGAAAAATCCCTGAGCATTGCCAGGTGTGACCCCAAAAGCAAAAAAAAAAAAAAAAAAAAAAGAATAGTTAAAGCAATTCTTTGGAAAAAGAAGACGGGAGGTATCACTTTCCCCAACCTCAAGCTCTACTACCAAGCAGTTGTAGCTAATTTTTTTTTTTTTTTTTTTTTTTTTGCTTTTTGGGTCACACCCGGCGACGCTCAGGGGTTACTCCTGGCTCTGCACTCAGGAATCACTCCTGGCGGTGCTCGGGGACCATATGGGATGCCGGGGATCGAACCCGAGCCGGCATGGGCCAGCCACGTGCAAGGCAACGCCTACCCGCTGGGCTATCGCTCCGGCCCAGTGGCTAATGCATTTTTAATCAAATTTTTTGTGGATCAGGGTCTCGTGCTCTGGGTCACAGTGCTTGCTGAGTTTTAAATTAGAGGAGAAAATCAGGGATCACCTCAAGCTATCTCCTCCAAGACTTGAAAATTAAACACATTCTGTAACCTAGTAATCATTAGATGAATCATATCTACTAAATATAGTCTGCGCTGAACAGTGTGAGATAATACTGGTAAAATTTTGCCTCTTTCCTTCCTAAGTCATCATATTTTTGTGTCCAGGCAACCAACGGCAGACAATTCCTCTTGTATTTACATTGTTTTCTGTTGCACTTTCTAGGGTTACGTTAGCTTAGATTATAGGTCTGTAGCCAGCATAGCTTCATGGCATCAAGTAAAACCTAACAAAACTTATATACCATTATCCAGAGCAGGTTACTTTTAAAAAATTCTTTTCGTGTTGACTTTTGATGAGATTTTTTGTCTCTAAATTCTGAAGGAGTGATTTCTTTTGAGTTTATAACCTTTATACTCTCAAATTTAGTAACATTCCTAAAACTCTTCTACTTGAAGATTTTCAAAAGTGAGGCTAACATTCTCCATTATAGCAGTCACTCATATGGAGACACTTTATATTTAAAATGGGAAGGCCATGCAAATGTTTTATGCACATTTTTGAGTATTTGACTTATGTCACACACAGGAATCAAAGGCAACCAATAAGCATCTCTTTAGACCTTAATCTGCCCAGTCTCACAAAGATAATGGATGGAAAGATTTTGAGACAAATTAACATTTGATTCTTTCTTCATGCCACAATAGCCTTTCTTCTGCTCTGAAAGGAACAGATAATTCTATTTCTGAATAGGTTTCTCTATTGAAAAAAAAGGTTTTGCAAAGATGCTGGCCACAGCAGGAAAGCTCTGAAATTCTTAAGTGATGTTTAACTCAGCCCTTTGAGCAGGACTCAGGGGTTGAGCATTTAGCATGAACCAGGTGGGACTCTGGGGTCTCTTTCTGCATGTGGCTTGACTGCTTTGTGAGTTGTTTCTGAATATGAAAAGAGATAATGTGTTTGAAAGTGTTTAGAAAACAAGTGCACTACAATTCCAAATTGCTCCTTTGGAGTCAAGCAGTGAGCAATGAAAAGGTGAAACAGTTAAGACTAATTATGGCATCACACTTTAAATACTGATGTTTACTGAGCACTTACCATGTGCTAGACACAATTATAAATTGTTTCCATGTAAAGCTTTTAAGTTAATTTGTAGTGTTCTAAGAAAGTACCAGATAATGTTTACATTTTGCAGATTAGAAACACTGGACATTTAAATATCCTATTTAAGGCAAAATGCCTGGGTAATATGACTTGCAAGTGATGATATAAAGCTGGAATTCACATCAAGGTGATGTGGTTTCCAAAACCAGGCTTTTGGCCATAGTCTTTTGCCACAGCTGTCTGCGCTTTCCCTGGCTCTTTGCACAGGGATCATTCCTTCTGGTGCTCTGGGGACCATGTGCTGTGTCAGGAAGCTAAGTCAGTCATGGGACATCTGTCATCCTGAAAGAGTAGACAGAACAATACTTTGCAGGTACTTTTTTTTTCTTTTTTTCTGTTTTTGGGTCACACCCAGCAATGCCCAGGGGTTTCTCCTGGCTCTGCACTCAGGAATTACTCCTGGTGGTGCTCAGGGGACTATATGGAATGCCTGTGATCGAATCCGGGCCAGCTTGGGCCAGCTTGGGCCGGCCGCGTGCAAAGCAAATGCCCAATCCGCTGGGCTATGGCTCCGGTCCCATTCCTGGTTTTTTTTTTTTTTTTTTTTTGCTTTTTTGGGTCACACCCGGCTATGCTCAGGGGTTACTCCTGGCTCTGCACTCAGGAACCACTCCTGGCGGTGCTCGGGGGACCATATGGGATACCGGGGATCGAACCCAGGCCGGCACAGGCCAGCAAGGTGCAAACGCCCTACCCGCTGGGCTATCGCTCCAGCCCCCATTCCTGGTATTTTTTTGCCAGAGATATATACCTTGATGTAATTATAAGGAAACATTAGAAGCTATCAAATTTAAGAAGATTCTGCAAAATAATTGGTAGGTAGCTGTTGGATGACAGATCTATCTAATCTGGGAGTTTTGGTGTTTTGCCCATTCACAGCTTAATCTATGTAAGCCCAGGTTCATTCTAATGAGATCTCTCTTCTATGTAAACACTGCTAGAGGGTGTGGCAGTTACAGAAATCACCCTGACTGAATAACTTCTGATTTATACATCTACTAAGATTTCTATTTTTAGATTGGGCACAGCTCTTCTTTATACCCACTGCACCCAGGGTGGGACAGTTAGAATTTACCAGGAGACTACCACCCTGGCTACGGTGAAACTATAGAAAGACTATAGGAAGGATCTTACTAGTTTGCTCTAAGCAGGTGAGTGTGACCCTTTCAGTACACGAGAACAAGATACACCAGAATCACCCTGGTGCAGATAATAATAAGAAGGACCTTGTGGATACCATCTAGATTACATGTAGCTCATGAAATTAAGATGTATTACTTTATATCAGCTCCCCCTCTCTCCAGTGTTTTACATAAGAGATAATCTCAGGAATTAACCCACTGGGCTATCACTCCGGCCCCATGCATGTGTGAGATTTTGAGATCAATCTCTAGCATTACAAAACAGACAAAAGAAAAGCAAAGAGAAACTCATAGATTCATTTGGTAGTCTCCATGAGTACCAGTGTATTCAGTACAGTAATAGCTGGGATGAGGAAAACACAATTGAAATGTTAAGTTAGGGAGATACAGAGGGCCAGAGCACGTGAGGGGCAGCCCCTGATCCCTGGACTCCGAGGACTTGTTCTCTAAACACCTCTTGAGCCATCCCAACTCCCAACTAACACCAGCCAGTAGGAGCCCTAAAGTGTGTGTGTGTGTTTTGTGTGTGTGTGTGTGTATGTGTGTGTGAAACAACTAATAGCCAGGTATACTCAGGGATTACTCCTGGTTCTGCATTTAGGGATCTTCCTGGTCATGTTCAGGGTACCATATGAAGTGCTGGGGATTGAACCCAGGTCACCGGGGTACAAGGTAAGTGCCCTACTCAGTGAACTATCAAGTGCTATCTACTGCACTCTCTATCACCTTCTAAGATGTAATCAATAAACAAGTGAGACAAAGAAGACATCTAAATTATCCTCTCATTAGAATACAATAATAGTGAATAAAACCAGTGGTTTATTGCTAAACTGTTAGCCAAGGAAAAACCCAGTGGAGTCAGAAAGATAGTCAACAGGTAGGGTGTTGGATAACAGATCTAGCTAACCTGGGAGCTTTGTTGTTTTGCCCACTCCCAGCTTAATCTACTTAAGTCAAGGTTCATTCTAATGAGACCTCTCTTCTATGTAAACACTGCTAGAGGGTGTGGCAGTTACAGAAGTCACTTTGACTGAGTAACTTCTGATTTATACATCTATTAAGACTTCTATGTTTTCGTTTTGATTTTTTTTTTTTTTTTTGCTTTTTGGGTCACACCTGGCAATGCTCAGGGGTTACTCCTGGCTCTGCACTCAGGAATCACTCCTGGCAGTGCTCGGGGGACCATATGGGATGCCGGGGATTGAACCCAGGCCAGCACAGGCCGGCCGCGTGCAAGGCAAACGCCCCACCCTCTGGGCTATCGCTCCGCCCCAAGACTTCTATGTTTTCTAGATTGGGCACAGCTCCTCTTTATACCCACTGCACCCAGCGTGGGACAGTTAGAATTTACCAGGAGACTACCACCCTGGCTACGCTGAGACTAGAAGAAGGATCATACTAGTTTGCTCTAAGCAGGTGAGTGTGACCCTTTCAGTATGCGAGAACAAGATACTCAGAGTCACCCTGGTGCAGATAATAATAAGGACCTTGTGGGTACCATCTAGATTACATGAAGCTCATGAAATTAAGATGTATTACTTTATATCAGCCCTCTCTCTCTCTCTCTCCAGTGTTTTACATAAGAGATAATCTTTGTAGAAAGGATTAGACCTTGGCTAACCTTTGTTTATACCTGCAATAGGGTGTGGCACTACACTGTTTAGAGTTCTTTGTGGACAAGACCCTCCCTGGATTACTTTGGTGTATATAAGGGGACTGACTTGAGGCCTCTTGGCCTTTTCGCTTTTGGCTTTTGGCTCCTGTGGCTTTTTGGCTCCTCAGCTTTCAGCTTTTGGCTCCTGTGGCTTTTGGCTCCTCGGCCTTTTGCTTTTGGCTTTTGGCTTTTGCTCTTTGGCCTTTTGCTCCTTCTTCTAGGTAAGACTCAGCTCAGGTGAGATCCTCTCTCTTTGGTGGGAGACTTAGGCTCTTTTGTATGGTCTAAGTTCGGACCAGAGCTAGAGTTTGCTCATTATATTGGATTGCTGTGGAAGAGCTTTTTGTACTATTAAAAGCCTTTTGGAACTGCACCGACTCGTGAGTTTTCATCTGTTTCCCGGTGTCCTCGGAGGTAGAAGAGAACCTCTGTCCTGACACTGTCGGGGACCCCGGCAGCATCCCCGACAGTAGGGTGCTTGCCTTGTCCGCACTTGACCCAGGTTCCATCTCCAAGCAGCCCCCTGAGCCTGCCATGAGTCATTCATGAGCCCAGAGCCAGGAGTAAGCCCTGAGTCCCTCTGGTTGTGGACCCCAGATAAAAGTAAAAAAATCTAAAGAAAATCTCAGGGCCGAAGTGATAGCACAGCAGGTAAAGCATTTGCCTTGCACGTGGCTGACCCAGGTTCCGTCCCCAGCATCCCATATGGTACCCCCGAGCACCAACAGGAGTATTCCTGAGAGAGGAGCCAAGAGTAACCCCCTGAGTGTTACCAGGTGTGACACAACAAGAAAAAAAAATTTACAGTATCAAAAAAAGATGGAACACAAATAACATGCTGTTCTGAAGGTAGAAGTCCATCAAAAAAAAAAAAGCTGTTTCCTTCCTCTCTGGTCTCCCGGTGGTCAGTTAGCTGACTGCATGTTGCAAATAGGGAATACTTGCAGTTTATCAGTTCTAGGTATTGGGTCAGAACACTTCTTCCCTTGTGGACCTTAGAGAGGCAAAGGGTTGGAGAGGAAACACCTGATATTAACTAATAAATTCAAAACTGCGGTCAGTGATATGATGGGGAAGTGCAGAGTTCTGTTTGCTCAGTACCTGGTGTAACGTCACTTAGCAGTACCCTTCGCTGTATTGCTTCCCTCTCTCTTTTTTAATTTATTTAATTATTTTTCCCGCCAAATTTTATTACACCATTTTAGATATACAATTGCAAGATGCTCATGTAGAGTTTTGGTTCTACAGTGTTCCAACACCCATCCCTCCACCCAAACCCATCTCCCATCACCAATGTCCCCACCTCCCTCCCCTCCCACACCTCAACTACTTGGCGGGTTCTGTATGTCATTTCTCTCCTCTCTATCTCTCCCTCCTGCCAAACTTTCCTGCACATCGTGGAATGCAGTGCATCAAAGGACATTACTGTTTCCACTATTTTAATGGACCGCACGGCCGCTTGACCTGGGCTCAAACTAGTTTTGCTCTGTTAATCTGGTCGTGAGGTAGTATCCCAGCGTCCGGATAGTGAAGGTGGTGGCTAGTGTGGTGGGCAAGTCTCATCCGGCTGCTTCCGGGACCCCCCAGAGGTGATGGGCCCACTCCCAAAGCCCATCCGTCCTCCCGGGGGCCCCATGGGCAGCCGGGCCCAGGGCGAGCCGGGTTCCAGCTCCCCAGCCGCTTGTGCTTCCCTCTTTCTGACCTTCTCTACCTTTTCTCTTTCCCTTCTCTCTTTTTTTTTTAAATCTCTCCAGCTGGTCCTTTCTCTTCTGCTCTCGCCTCTCCCTTGCTTTCCCCACTTTTTGAAGACACTATGTGTTGGTGTTTTCCCCATCATCCTTCTCCTTTGGTGCCAAGGAACAAACCGGGTCCTCTACATGTAGACTTATGCTTTACTACTGAGCCACATGCTAGGTCGGTGTTTTACTCTCATTCTCTGCTTACTTCTGTGTTTGACAGTCAATGGTGGCTACTGAATTAGGTATTCTAGAGAATCCTGTAAGCTTTATTAATTTGACACTGCCAGAACACCCATAGATTATCATTTGACTTACATTTGAAAAATATCTAAGAGTGTCGGGGAGCTGCTGGGGTCCCCGACAGTATCAGAACAGAAGTTCTCTTCTACCTCCAAGGCTGCTGGGTGAACAGATGAAAACTCACATGTCCAGTACAGTTCCTTAAAGGCTTTTTTTTTTTTTTTTTTTTTTTTTTTTGCTTTATGGGTAACACCGGGCGATGGTCAGGGGCTACTCCTGGCTCTGCACTCAGGAATTACTCCTGGCAGTGCTCGGGGACCGTGTGGGATGCTGGGGATCGAACCCGGCCAGCGTGGGCCAGCCGCGTGCAAGGCAAACGCCCTTCCCGCTGGGCTATCGCTCCGGCCCCAAAAAGGCTTTTAATTGTACAAAAGGTCTACCACCACAATCCAATATAATGAAAGAACTCTAGCTCTGGTCAGAACTTAGACATACAAGAGAGGCCAAGTCTCCCACCAAAGAGAGAGATCTCACCCGAGAGGAGTCCTGCCCAAAAGAAGGGGGAAGAAAAGGGGCGAGTGCCTCCAGCCAGTCCCCTTATATACAACAAAGTAATCCTGTTGATAGGAAGGGTCCTGTCAACAAAGAACCCTAAACAGAGTGCAAAAGGGTGGTGCCACACCCTGTTACAGGTATAAACAAAGGAGTATGCCAAGGACTAATCCCTTCTTCTGAGATTATCTCTTACATTAAACACTGGAGAGAGGGGGCTGATACAAAGTAATACATCTTAACTTCATGAGCTTCATGTAATCTAGATGGTACCCACAAGGTCCTACTTATTATCTGCACCAGGGTGATTCTGAGTATCTTGTTCTCCTATACTGAATGGGTCACACTCGCCTACTTGAGGGCAAACTAGTATGATCCTTCCTATAATCTTTAACAATTGTCTCAACGTAGCCAGGGTGGCAGTCTCCTGGTAAATTCTAACTGTTCCACGCTGGGTGCAGTGGGCATGAAGAGCTGTGCCCAATCTAGAAAACATAGAAGTCTTAGTAGATGTATAAGTCAGAAGTTATTCAGTCAAGGTGACTTCTGTAGCTGCCACACCCTCTTTTAGTGTTTCATAGAAGAAAGTTCTCATTAGAATGAACCTTGGCTTAAGAGCATGTAAATAGATTAAGCTGTGAACAAAGTTCCGAAGCTAGCTAAGCCTGTCATCCAACATAAGAGAACTGAGGAACTTTGTATTATAGAGAGTATAACATAATCTACACTATGTAAGCAGTGTTAGGTTAATTGAGTTTCTAAGATTATTTAAGAGGAACATCTCATTTTTTTCTAGTTTTTTGGCCAAAACTCGTGGAGAGGGCTTGGGGAGGGTGAGATTTGTGTATGTTCTGACAAATAATCAGGGGGACCATGTACTGCTGGAGATCAAATCCAGATCTCCCACATGCAAAGCATGAACTCTGGCCCTTGAAGTTATCTCCCTAACTATGACTGAGATATTTCAGGATGAGTATTTGTGGAAATTAGTGGTGCGACTCACTTTTTGTTTGTTTTTTGGTTGTACTCAGCAGTTCTAGCTCTGCTCAGGGATCACTCCTGGCACGTGCAACGCTGGCACCTAACCTGCTGTAACTATCTCTCTAGCTTATTAATTCACTTTGTCATAGACCCTTGGTTCAAAGGGTTCACCTAAGGTCCACTTGGGGTGGAATGTGATTGTAGTAACAATGGAAGAGCAGGTGGTAAAAGAGAAAATGTGGTTTAAAAAGGCAATTGGTGGGGCCCTGGTGATAATACAGTGGGTAGGGCGTCTGCCTTGCATGCAGCCATCCCAGGTTCCATCCATGACACCCCGTGTGGTCCCCTGAGTCCTCCAGGGTGATTTCTGAGTGTAGAGAGGGTGACCTCAAAACAAGCAAAACAAAACTGGTAGATGTAATCTATAAAGACTGACGTTTTTCAGCGATGTTTTGGAAGGTTTATAAAATGTCACCTGGGGCCGGAGCCATAGCCCAGTGGGTAGGGCTTTTTGCCTTGCACGCGACCGGCCCATGCCGGCGGGGTTCAATCCCGGCATCCCTTATGGTCCCCGAGCACTGCCAGGAGTAATTCCTGAGTGCAGAGCCAGGAGAAACCCCTGAGCATTGCCCAAAATGAAAAGAAAAAATTATATATATATATATATATATATATATATATATATATATATATATATATATATATATATATATATGTCACCTGTGGACTGGGGAGACTGCACACAGGGTTGACATGAATGCTTTACAGGTAGGGAATTGAGGATTGACAGCCCTGCCCTTGATCTGAGCTCAGGCTGGGCCTCTGGTTGTAATCCGGATAGCAACTGGTTTCAGCCACTTGGTTGCTTTGGTGTGTGAAGGTAAGCTAGCATGTCTTTAACCATGCCAGGATCAGAGCAGAGCCACAAAGTCAAATAATTTTTTGCATAATGCACTATGCAAAAAAGTATTTTTTCCTACGTAGTGCTTGAACAGTTGGAAGCATAAAAACGTCCATCTAGCTCCGAGGATGGCAGAGATGGGCAAGCCCCCCTTTGTGCAGCCGCGTTCCTCGGAGAGGAATGAGTGACCACCGTTCAGACAGGAACGAATCAGGGGCTGGAAGTCTCGGTTTCCAAAGAGCCCGCATCTGCTCCCAGCTCTGCTCCCCTGGCCCCCTGGGGCAGGAGAAAGGCAGCTGTGCGTGACGTCAGGTCAGCGGACTCGGGCCGGCTTCACGCCGGTTCCGGTTCCCGGCTTTCCGGCGCGGGTGTGCGCGCGGGGCGTCCTGCGCATGCTCCGCCTGGGACTTGAGAGGGTTGGGTGGCGCTCGCGAGGGAGATGTCTGATTGGCTAGCGCCGTGCGGGGGTTCCCCGGGCCTTGCGGCAGGGGTAAAACAATAAGAGGGGCGGCGGCCTAGGGGGCGGGACGTCCGTGTTCCCGTCGCTCGCCGCAACGCCTAGTTCCCGGGACGAGCTGACTGGAGGGAAGCGCGCTTAGGCTCTCCGGCTGCCGAGGCTCGCGGCTAGTGTGAGGGAGGTGGCGGCGAGCGTGGCGAGTCCGCTGCAGCCGGGCCTTGGCGACGCACTGTGCTGAGCTGTGCGCGACGTGGCCGCCGCCGCTGTAGCTCTGAGGTGTGTACGGGGGGCCGGGAGGGAGGCCGCTGTGGTGGTCGCAAGGGGACATTCCCGGCGCGCGCCGCCGCTCGAGGCAACCGTCTGGGCTGGCGCGCCGGGATCGGAGGTGTAGCGGCCGATAGCCTTTCCTGCCGGCTGCCTACGCCGCCTGGCGTGCGGGAGAGAAGCCGAGCCGTTTCCCGCAGGTGAGGGGAGGCCGAGCCGCTTCCTCCAGGTGAGGGGGCACGCGCGCGTTGTGCGAACGGGGGCCCGGTGGGCACAGGTGGGGGCCGAGCTGGCCCGACGCGGTTCTTCTCGAAAGGGGCCGGAAGGGGGAGGCGTGGGAAGCCCCTCACCCGGTCTAGACCCGTGGTGGCGCTTGGCGCAGGTCCCCGGAGCGCAGCGCTCGTCGCGCCCCACCCGTGGGGAGGGGAGCGAGCCTGTCGGCCAAGGCAGATGCGAAAGTAGCGGCCTCCGGGCACCATTTCTTCACCGACACGGGACGCGGGCTTGAAGGCGGCCGCCGCTTTTGCCGGTCTGGGATCGCCTCCTCGCGCTCTCTGACCCGCGTCGGGTGCTCGGAAACCCAGGGCCTCTCTGGGGCCCGTCCCCCACTGATCCCGCGCTAGAGGTGGAGGATGCTCCTAGGTAATCGGGGTGGGCACGCGGGAGAATACCGTCAGCCACCTCGCTAGTGTTCATTGTGAGAGTCGAGTCGAATCGAAAAGAATCTTCCGTGCATCTCTAAAAGCCTGCAGCTGAAAGTGGCCCTGTGTTGCTTTGAAACGAATTCCCGCATCGATCTTTCTCCCCGACCCCGCTTCCCGTCACGCCTCACTTCTTAAGTGGTTAGATTTTGGAAGAGAGGTGCAGTGCCTTTGGGCTCCCAGCAACGAAGACCAAAACGCTTGCCCCGAAGTTAGGAAAATAGCAGAGCCTCTCCTCCCCCTCCACCCTCCTTGACCGTTGTAGTGAGTTCGCTTAAAATACTGGTTTTTCGGTTCAAGGCTCCACAATTGATACTCACATTCCAAATGTCGGTATTATCTCTCTGGCTCTGTGAACCATTAACTTTAGGCAGGCGGTCCCTTTTGCTAGAGGGGCAGAAGGGAATTTCTTGCCCAGCTCCATATTTGGCAGTTGATGTAGCTTTAGGCATGTGAACAAAGTTCCTGAGTAAACATTAGTCCTTGTTAGTATCTAATTTTCAGGGAGTAGAGTAGCTATGTGTATCTTTGTGTTATGCTTTAATCTCTACATCTCTTAATTCTGAAAGATTGCATAGCACTTGTAACAAGGAGGAGGATCTCAAATCTATTGCTTGCTGAGCATTGTTAGGATCAGATTGCTGAGTATTCTGGTTTGAAGTATTAGTCAAAGGTGGTCAAGTGTTTGGAATGGAGAGAATCTGAATGTTTTAACGGAGTGAATAGAGATTCCAAAGAAGTAAGTTTTGGTAATTTAACAGTTCAATCTCGTGTTGAGTTGGCTGAGTTGCAGCAGGCAACAGTTTGAGTAGCATTGGCGCTTTTGGGTAGGAAATAGTTCATTCACATTTTACTAAGAGATATTAAAAATGAATATCAGTTAGTGAAAACCCTGTATTATAACCTTTTATATTCTTGTTTCTTTATTTATTTTTTGCTTTTTTGGGTCACACCCGGCAATGCTCAGGGGTTACTCCTGGCTCTGCACTCAGGAATTACTCCTGGCGGTGCTCAGGGGACCATATGGGATGCCGAGGATCGAACCGGGCGGGCACAGGCCGGCCACGTGCAAGGCAACGCCCTACCCGCTGGGCTATCGCCCGGCCCTATATTCTTGTTTCTTTATTCTGCCAAATTACCACTTTTGATTATTCATTTTCAGGATTGAAAATTCTTCTATAGGTTGATCTTTTTTTTAAAAAAACTTTACCTTATTTTATGGTGAACGAGTATGGAAGTGTGGAGTGACCACAGAGATTTCAAGGACTAGTTTTGATAAGTACAAATTTAAAGTTCACTTTTACCTCCTCTCCCTTGCTGGGACTCAAACTCGAGACCTCTGTGGTGGACGATTGCTCTGAGAACTGATAGAATGGGGTTGCAGCATGTAGCGACTTAGACCGCCCGCCATCCTGGACGCCACAGGATTGCAGCATGTAAAGTGCTTGCCTCTCATGCGCCCTACCCTGTTGGCTCCCAAGCCTCCATAGGAATGATCCCTGAGTACAGAGCCAGAAGTAAGCTGTGAACAACAGTTTGTGTCCACCCCCCCACACACACACACACAAAACCTCTGGGCTAGTTTCAGAAGCAGTAGAATAAGTTTCTTGACTGCTGAATCTCTGCTTACATTTTTCTCTTTTAATTTCTACATGTTCCACAACTATTTCAGTTGCTGGAGTTTTTTTCTCCCTATTATGTTACTGTTCTTTTCTTCCCTTTTTTTTTTTTTTGGGTCTGCCATAGGTGCTCAAGTGCATGAAAGACCACTGGCTTAACTTCAGTGACTTTTTTTTCTTTTTTTTTCTTTTTTTTTTAGCATCATACCCAGCAGATGCTCAGGGGTTACTCAGGGCTCTGCACTCAGGAATAACTCCTGGCAGAGCTAAGGGAACCATATGGGATGCCATGATTGAACCCAGTTCTGCCTTGTACAAGGCAAACACTCTACCTACTGTACTGTCCCTCTGGCCCTTCCAGTGCTTTCTATCCAACACTGCTCTTTGCTTTTTAACTCCTCCCAGGGATACTGAATAAGCTAATTTAGCATTTTAATTTGTGTGTGTGTGTGTGTGTGTGTGGGAGAGAGAGAGAGAGAGAGAGAGAGAGAGAGAGAGAGAGAGAGAGAGAGAGAGAGAGACCATTCTTCCAATGAGTAATGAGGACATTATTAAAAACAAAATCGGATTAATTTTTTTTTGTCTTTTTTTGGGTCACTCCAGCGTTGCTCAGGGGTTCCTCCTGACTCTGCACTCAGGAATTACTCCTGACGATGCTCTGGGGACCATCTGGGATGTCAGGGATTGAACCCAGGTTAGCCGTGTGCAAAACAAACGCCCTTCAGGCTGTGCTATCGCTCCAGCCCATTTCTCCTTCAACTGAGAGGCTTTAAAACTTTCTTTGGGCTCCATAAACATCCATTTTCCTTCCCAGTAAATGAAGTTAATATTCTTTTTAATAGAATAAGTAAAGTTACTTGTTAAACACTTAATAGCATAATTTTTAATTCTTTGTTTTAAAAATTGGTTTTAAGTTTTGTGGAACAGTATGGGGATATGGGAGCATACCTGGTGTCGCTCAGGAATTACTCCTCACAGTGCTGAGAACAACCACATGGGAAGCTAGGGATTGTCTGCTGTGTGCAAAGCTGGCACTACTCACTCTACTATTGATCTGGCAGTTTTTCCATAATTTTTCTCTTTGCTTTTTTTGGGGCCACATCTTCTGATGCTTGGGTTAATTCCTGGATCTGTACTCAGTAATTATACCTGGCAGTTTTCAGGGAACCATATGGGATGCCAGGGATCACACCCGGTTGCCTCATGCAAGGCAAGCGCCCTAACTACTGTAGTATCACTCCAGCCCTTCTCAAGGCACGTTTATTTTCCTTCAGAGCGTCCTCCTTTTGGGGCTTGAAAATGAAGAGGCTTATCTATAACTACAGTTTTGTATTTATTTCAACTACTGGCGCTTTGTGACATTTTCATTCATAGGACTGCCTTCTTAACAGATCTGTAATGCTATTTTGAATTGGCCGAGTCCTTTCAATCAAGCCATCTAGATGTTAGGAAAGTTATAATTTTATTATAAGAGTTTATATTTCATAACTCAGTGTAAAGGGACTTGGGCCTGAGTAAAATGATTCCTATTGTCCTAGTAGGGATATAACCTTGCAAATAATTTTACCTTCTGGTAGAGAGAGCTGCATTTTGTTCCAAGAGATCTCTATAAGTAAGGTATAGTACAAATAACTACTAAAAACAAACATTTTGTATTTTCTCCTCTTTTGGGTGGAGGATAGGTTTCCCCACTATTTTTTCTATGTGTCATATTCTGTTGTTTTTTTCTTTTTTTTTTTTTTGGGTCACACCTGTGGTTGCTCAGGGGTTACCCCTGGGTCTGCGCTCAGAATCACTCCTAGCAGGGCTCAGGGGATCATATGGGATACCTGGGATCAAACCTGGGTCAGCGACAGCAACATGCAAGGCAAACTCACTACCTGTTGTGCTACTGGCCCGATCCTTATTGGCTTCTTAAATTTTAAAAAAAAGATAGGGGCTGGAGCGATAGCACAGTGGTAGGGCCTTTGCCTTGCATGCAGCCGACCGGGTTCGATCCCTGGCATCACATATGGTCCCCTGAGCACGGCCAGGAGACTGGCCTGGGTGCAGAGCCAGGAGTAACCTCTAAGCATTGCCGGGAGTGATCCGAAAAGCAATCACTGGGAATCCAACCCAGGCCAGCTGCATGAAAGGCAAATGCTATACCCGCTGTGCTACTGCTCCAGCCCAACTGTTTCTTTTTAACTTGATGCTATATATTTCAGGGTATCATGAATATTAAAGCAATCCTTGTAAAAAGAATGGAGGCATCAACTTCCCCAATTTCAAACTAGTACAAAAACTAGTAGTTAAAACAGCATGGTATTGGAATAAAGACAGATCTCCAGATCAGTGGAATAGAGTTGAATATCCTGACACAGCCTCAATTGTATGATCTTTCAATTTTTTATAAGGGAGCAAAAAAGAACAAGGAAAGCTTTTTAACAAGTAGTGCTAAGGAAACTGGACAGCTACATGTAAAAAATGAACCTCAACATCAGAGCTAAATCCATAAGGTACATGGAAGAAAATGTAGACAAAACCCTCCATGGCATTGAAACTAAAGGCATCTAGTTGAAACACTACTGACCAAGCAAGTGGAAGCAATGATTTAAAAAAGGGATTACATGAAACTTAGAAACACTCACACCTCAAGAGAAACTGACCAAGATGCAAAGACAGTCAGGGAATAGGAAAAATTATTCACCCACTGCCACTCTGGTAAGGGGTTTATGTCAAAGATACACAAGGCGCTAGTAAAATTTTGCAAGAAGAAAAACGCAAACCCATCAAAAAATGGGGAGAAGAAATGAACAGAAACTTCCTCAAAGAAGAATTTCCAGTGACCAAATGCTCTTCTAGATTTTGGCCATTGGAATTTTTTTCTACAAAAAATGCCCATCATCAATAATCATAGAAATGCAAATCAAAACAATGTGATCTCCTCTCACACAACAGAGACTGGTACACATCCAAAAGAACAACCAGAGCTAGTGCAGATATAGGGAGAAAGGGACTCTCACTCACTGCTGGTGGGAATGCCAACTGGTTCAGCCTTTTTTGGAAGACAATATGGACATATTGCTTATGGACATAAAAACTAGAAAGTGAGCTCCCATATGACCCAGCAATACCATTTCTAGAAATATACCCTGAGGACCCCAAAACACTGCAGAAACACCACCTGCAGTTCTGTTGTTACAACACTATTCACGGTAGCAATCTGAGTACCAAGAACATATGACTGGATTAAAAAACTATGGTATATCTACACAGTGGAATATTATGTAACTATTAGGAAAAATGAAGTCATGAAATTTGCCTGTAAGTGGTTGGACACTGAGAGATCATGCTGAATGAAATGAGTCAGAAGAAAGATGGAGAGTGACTATTCATTCATGGTATCAAAAAAAAAGTAATGAGATTAATATCCAGGGAAATTTGACCAGGACTTGACAGTGGTTGGAATCTACCACGAGTGTGTGTGTGGGGTGGAGAGTAGGTAAGATAGAGAAGGGACCAGTATAACAGTAGTTGGAAGTGGTCACACTGGACTAGAACTGAAAGTTGAAAGTAGGTAAAGAGATATGCATGGTAACCCTTCAGGGTCTGTATTGCAAACTGCAATGCATAAAAGGAAAGAGGGGAGAAAGAAGGAAAGTGCCTGACATAGAGGCAAGTTGGTGTGGATGGTGGGAGGGAAACTGGGGTTATTGGTGCTGGGAAATGTAAACTGGTGGAGGGATGGTTGTTGGAACACTGTATGACTGAAACCCAGTAATGAACAGCTTTGTAACATTCTGTCTCACAGTGATTTAAATTTAAAAAATAAAACGAGTGCTGCCAGAAGGCAGTTGGGCTTGTCCCCCAGCCCATCTCAACAAAGCCTCAACAATCAGAGACCACTGCTTGAAAAAGCCCCATTCATGAGAAGCCATTTTTCAAACTCAGGTATGCAGGTCACCTGCGGCTGATTCCTGCTGACTTTCTTGGAGTTGGGATTTGGGTCCCTCCCCACATCCTGCCCTCCAGAAGGTCACATGGCCTCACCCAGAGCTCCATCGTGTAGGTACAATTTTTACTCTAAGAACATAGCAAAGTGTGTAGGCACGATTTCTACTCTGTAAGAACATAACAGTACTTTCTTAAACAGTGGGATCAGGTGGTCCAATTGGTCCAGGGTGAGATTTAATAATCTCTATTAACCTTCTAAGAATGTTTTTTGACCATATTTAGCAAATTGGCTCTAACAAAGCAATATAAGTTAGATTATTCAGAATAAGCTCAGGTAAGTCCAAACAGTAGTTACGAAAAGTGGGCTTGCACATAACAATCCAGGAAAATCTTACGGTTTTATTAATACTATTACTGCTTACATGTTGCAGTAATCAATACAATATGTGCCGGCTAGGAGAGCAGGCATGAGGATATGGGGGGAAGGTAGGAAAGGAAGGTCTTTGGTGGTGGGGGGCACACTGGTGATGGGACTGGTGTTGAATGATGAATGCTTGTAACAACTGTATTGTGTAAAACTTTGTGCTTTGTAAATCACAGTGTTCAAATAAAGAGGATTGGAAAAAAGGGCTGGAGGAATAGTACAGCAGGCTTGCACATGGCCGACCAAGGTTGGATCGCCAGTATCCCATATGGTCCCCTGAGGATTGCTAGGAATAACTCCTGAGTGCTGAGTCACAGGAGTAATCCCTAAGCATCGCAGGGTGTGCCGCCCCAGTTTTTTTTTTTTAAATCATTGTGGCTTCGTGTGACAAGACATGGGGCAGAGCTGCTACTGGCTCTCCCTGTGCCCAGCTACTCATGAGGTGCCCGGGAGGGATGGCGGGTTCTAGCCCTGACCCGCCACCCCAGCAGAGCCTCACAACAAGCCCGACGTCCCTCCACTCCATGAGGGCCTCCATTTTCCACATCCGGACTCCCCCTCATCAGAACTCCAGCCAGCAGACCAGCCTATCACAGCCCAGCTCATCGGGATCCACCCTGCAGCAGTCTTTTTTAACCCGGCCCAGGTATGCTGATCCAGAGACTCACAGACATGGGGCAGAGCTGCTACTGGCTCTCCCTGTGCCCAGCCGCTCATGAGGCGCCCGGGAGGGGATGGCGGGTTCTAGCCCTGGCTTGCCACCCCAGCAGAGCCTCACAACAAGCCAGACGACCCCCCCACTCCATGAGGGCCTTCATTTTCCACATCCAAACTTCCCCCTCATCAGAACTCCAGCCAGCAGACCAGCCTATCATCACAGCCCAGCTCATCGGAGATCCACTCTACAGCAGTCTTTTTTAATCCGGCCAAGGAATGTTGATCCAGAGACTCACAAACATGGGGCAGAGCTGCTACTGGCTCTAGCAAGCGGCCACGCGGTTCATCAATAAATGCTGGATTTAGAGATGACTACAAGAGTATGTTACCTGCACAGCAGAGCCTGGCAAGCTACCCGTGTCGTATTTGATATGCCAAATACCAGTAACAATTATAGACCTCATTCCCATGACCTGGTGGAATGGTTTGAGGCTCTTTCTGTTCCTGGAGCAAGCAGGTGCCCTTGGGCTCTACTAGCATGAGACAGGACATATGGAGATGTTACTGGTGCCTGCTCGAGCAAATCGATGATGAACGGGAAGACAGTGATCATTGTGGCTTAAGGAGCACAGACTGCAAAGCTGCCCGGCTTGAACATCAGGGTTGTAAGAATTGCACTTGAAACATCAGAAATAAAACTCGATCTTACTCTGGTAGATTTTACAAACCACTGTGTAAGAATTTTAGGTTTGAATTTTGTTACTCCATTTTCTACGTCTATTTCCTATAATTCTTCAGTCTTACCTAGTGGTTTACCCATCATTTGTTCTGATTTGGTACTCTTTTGCTTTTTGGGTCACACCCAGATGCTCAGGGGTGCTCAGGGGAACTATCGGCCACACGCAAGACAAGCCGTCCTTCCCACTGTGCTTTCACTTTGGCCCTGATGCATTCTTTACATCATCTTCATTTCATTTGATCCTCGTTGCCTATCTGGGGATTGCCTTAAAAATGGTAGACTACAGGGGCCGGAGCCATAACCCAGCGGGTAGGGTGTTTGCCTTGCATGCGGGACGGCCCATGCCGGCCCACGCTCGATCCCCGCATCCCATATGGTATCCCAAGCACCGCCAGGAGTAACCCCTGAGCATCGCCCGGTGTGACCCAAAAAGAAAAAAAAAATAAACTACAGAGGTCAGAGAGAGATAGCACAGCAAATAAGATGCTTGTCGTGTTCATGGTTGACCAGGGCTAGATCCCCACGATCCCATATTGTTCCTTGAGCCTGCCAGGAGTTACCCTGGGGCACAAATCCAAGAGTAAACCCTGAGAATGATCAGTGTGTCCACAAACAACAACAAAAAAAGTTGCATAGCCTGTAATTAAATAATTGTTGAATAAGAATCAAATCATAATTTCTCCCACTGTCGATCTCTGATCTAAATTGAGATTATGGCCTGTTTATAATTGTATTTGAAGTTTCTCTTGGGTTTTTTTTTGGTTTGTTTTTTAGCTAAACTAGTGTTTTAATCTTTCTCTGAGCCATATGTGAGTTCTGTATCTTTTCTCACTCCTCCCCTCTTTTGGTGGCTGCTGCTCTGAGGAAAATTATGGCACATGCTTGGTTTTGCTCACTCCCAACTGCCATGTTCATCAAGGGTTGCATATGTGACTGTGATGCTCACTTTTTTAATTTGCTGTGCTGCCAGGCACCAGCCTTATGTGTATGGATTTGCTCAGGTAGCATGCTTATAAGTACATTAGGACAGCAGTAGGGAATTGAACTTGTGGCATCACACTGCAAGGCAAGCACATTTGGCCCTTTAACCCTGGATCCACTCTGTCCTTTTAAAAGTTACTTCTGCAAGTGATTAAAAGATAGGCGAATAATGTGTTTCAGAAACGTGATGGAAGAATTGGGAAAAATGATAAGCCCCATACCTAGAAACATCCTATATTAGCTTATGCAATCATTAACAAATAGAATATAGTATCTTCCCAAGTGTTGGTTTTAGAGAATATATAATTTTTGCATTTTGTTAATTTTTTGTTTTCTAATTTTAGATTTTCTTTTCCACTATACAAAAAACTATGCCGCTTAATTTTGGTATACTTTACATATAGTACTTGAGTCTGTTTATGCTGTTACATTAAAAAAAAACTATATTAATCCTTATTTTTTGAAGTTGTGATTTTTTTTTTTTTAGGTTTGGGTTAAAACTAGTGACACCAGTAACAGTGTCTGATTCTATGTTATGAGTTAATTGGAGGAATGAGATGATCTATTCCCAGCATTGTACATAAAAACTAGTGACACTGAAGTGACATTGTGTGAGTCTACGTTATGAGTTAATTGGAGGAATGAGAAGGTTTATGCCATGTTGGACATTAAAAGCTTGTACTCCAGCCAGTTGAGCTGTCTCACTGCCCTGTTTTTGGTGATGTGGTGGTGATGGTTGTGGTTTGGTGACCACAGCATCTGTACTCCTACCCCCTGTTCGACTCACGGCTTACTGACCTCTGTACAGTGTACAAGGCCAGCACCTTAACCTCCCTACTGCTTCGTTGCCTCCATTCCTTATTTTTCTTGATTACAAACTTTATTCTTCAGTATACATCACCTTTTGAGGATATACATAATTCTAGCTTTCGGTAACAAGTGTTAATGATGGAGAATCCAGGTTTTAAATAGAAATGGAATTAAGGATCACCATTGCCTCAGATAAAAGGAACCAGATTTCTTTTCAGGGTGTGTTTGTGAGTTGTTGGAAGGTAGAGTTTGTGTGTGCTTAGGGGTGGCTACTGTCTCTGCTCAGGGTTCACTGATGTTCAGGGGACCTTGGGATTCCAGATTGCAAAGCATACGTTGTTCCTTCTATTTTCACCTGTTTCTAAGAGGTATCTTTCCCCCTCTGCTTTCACTTCCCATCTTAGTTTCTCTGAAAATCTAATCCTTTGCATCCCCTTATTGAGAAATGTTTTCTTAGAAGATGATTATTTAATCTCAAGATGGAGTCATTGAGCCCTTTGTATAAAAAAATTGCTGATACGTTTTACAGGATAGGCATTGTGACTGTTTTTTGTTATTGGGTGCTTATACTTACATCTATTAAATGTGATGTGGTAATTTGGTATATCAGTATACTAGAGGTTGAATTCGCAGCTGTGTGCTTCAGGAATTCCAGAGATTGTTACTGGGTGATGAAGTTAAACTTAAATTTGTAACTGGGTTGTGTCTTTGGGGTCATGGGCTTACCCACTGGGCTTTTCGAAGAATAGGGAGATGGGAGGGAGGAGCCCCCTCCCAGACTTGGTGAAAGCCTGGAGAACTCGTTCGCAGAATGGGTTTTTCAGCTGATTGATTCATGGGTGGGTCTCACCCAAGCAGTGGAGAGTCTGGCCTTGAGTCTGGTGGAGATTTTTACGCTGCTGGGGCATTGTTTCCCTCTGGGAGGTGGGGAGGCCTGTGTTCAACCTGGCACAGGGAGAACTGGGAATCTCTATTTTTTTTTATTTTGTTTTTTAAAGTTTAAAGTAAATAGCCTTAATTTTCTTTTTTTTTTTTAATTTTATTCCATTTGTACGTGAAAGAAAATTTACTTTGTAGAAATTACAAAGAAGGCTTTTTAAATAGTTGCTGTTCTTGTGTTTGCTCCCTTAGCATTTGACATTGTGCAGCAAAGAAATGGTTATGGAGAAGCCCAGTCCGCTGCTTGTAGGGCGGGAGTTTGTGAGGCAATATTATACTTTGCTGAATAAAGCTCCAGAATATTTACACAGGTAATAATTTTATTTTGTTATTTTATATTTTATTAAAAAATTTTATTTCAATGACTTATTAGATATGTATAGTCTTTTGTCTTTTGATGTCCTGACTCTTGTATTTCATATTAGATTTCAAAAGATACTTTGGACTTGGTCAGCTAATTTGGGATCCAGTCTGTGACTTAAAATCACAGGCTTAAATAATCATTTAAGTTCTTACCTTTTTTTTCCCAAAGACAAAAATGAAATTGATTGTTGAGTGCTAGAGTGTACAGTGAAGTCAGGTTTCTTGCTTTTTATTGATGATATATTTGAGGGCATTTAAGAGCAAAGTTTAACTAATAGGAGCTTTCATCATTTGAAATGTAGTTAAAGTGGGCCAGAGCGATAGCCCAGCGGGTAGGGTGTTTGCCTTGCCATGCGGCCGGCCTATGCCAGCCCGGGTTTCGATCCCCAGCATCCCATATGGTACCCCGAGCACCGCCAGGAGTAATTCCTGAGTGTAGAGCCAAGAGTAACCCCTGAGCATTGCCGGGTGTGACCCAGAAAGCAAAAAAAAGAAAAATGTAGTAAAAGTTTATGTTGTGATTAGTACCCTCCACAATTATTAGCACCCTGTTCCATTTTCTGTCTTACCTAACCTCTGACTCCCACACGTTTGTGATAATTTCCACCTTTGACAAGACCTCCTGATATATGTTTCACTTGACCTTGGATATTGGTATCATAATATGTACATATATATTTAATAGAGGCAAAAGGATACACATGACAACCTTTTAATGTATGTTCTGTAATCCATAGTCTGGAAGGGAAGGAAAAGAGAAAGAGAGAGAAAGGGAAAGAAATAACCTGCCATGGAGGTGGGCTGGGGAAGGGGGAGGGAACCGGGATGTTGGTGGTGGGAGATGGGCACTGGTGGAGGGACGGGTGCTGGAACACTGTATGACCAAAACCCAAACATGAACTTTTTAATTGTATATCTTTTTATTTGTATATCTCACGGTGGTATAATAAAATACTTAAAAAAAAAAGTTTATGTTGTGGATAGTATTTTAGCTTTTAGCTAATTTTAGCTTTTTTTACAAGGGATTATTAATGTAGTGACAGAAAAATTTACAGTACTGATTTCTGTTTTATACTTTTGAGTACATATAGCCAATTTTTTCTATTAATGAAAAATTCATTGGTCATTTTTCACTATAACTAACATCTTTACCACATGTTTTTTGGGAAACTGTTCTAATTATTTTCTTGGAATTCTAGGTTCCTAAAATTGGATTCTTAAAGATTTGCTCACTTCTGAGACTTTCCTTGCACACTTGTAGACAGATTATTCTCTAGAAAAATGATTGTAGCATATATACTTGTCAGTAATATGTGAGACAAAATAATATAAATTTAGACTTGAGTAGTGTTTAAAGTATGGACTATGTTTCTGCTTCTAAGTTGTCCCCTCATGTTAGAGACGTGGCCTTATGGGGGAAGTTATTAGCCTCTTCTGAACCTCAGTTTGCTCATTGGGATGGCAGCATTATTTTTCGTGGTTTTAGAAGAGTGAAATGAAATTAGTATGTTTAGTGGCACAGAATATTCTGTGTGGGTGTGTTTTTACATATTTTAAGTGCTGAGTTCTGTTTATGAAGTGTTTCCTTTTATGAAGATTCTAATTGTTTAGGTTATGCCAGAAAACCACTCATTTGTTACATATTTAGACATAGCAGTCATTTTTTAAAAAATTTAATATTTCACTATGCCACCATGAGATATACAGTTGCAAAGATGTTCATGTTTGAGTTTCGGTCATACAGTGTTCCAGCACCCATCCTTCCACCAGTGCCCATTACCCACCACCAATGTCCCATTTCCCTCTCCCTTCCACCAGCCTGCCTCTATGGCATGTTGTTTATCTCTTTTCTCTTTCTCTCTCCCTTTCTCTCATCCTTCTCTTACACATTGTGGATTGCAGTACATGCATTTAGAGGTTATCATGTGTATCTTTTTTGCCTGTATTTAATGCTCAGTTCTAGGTTGGTATTGGCACTTTCGACAATTATTAGCACACTGTTCCCTTCTCTGTCTTACCTAACCTCAACTCCCACCCGTTTGTGGTAGATTCCACTTTTGACAAGACCTCCTGATCCATGTTTTGCCCGACCTTGGATATTGGTATCATAATATGTACATATAGATTATGACATATATGTCATGCAAATAAATGCAGTCATTCTGTATCTGTCTTTCTCCTTCTGGCTAATTTCACTCATCATGACCCTCTCCATGTTCATCCTTAAGTTATGAAATTATGTCTTTTTTGTCGGGGCGCGCCACCGGGGTCCCGACAGTGCCGGGAAGCGAGTTCCCGGCCGAGGAATGGATGAAAACTCAGGAATCCGATGCAGTTTTAAAAGGCTTTACTTATCACAGGTTCAGGCATACAAATCAGCAAAAGGAAAAGCCCCGTGCTTAGGATTCCAGGCTAGAATCCCAGCCACGTGTAGGCCAAGATAGCGGCCACCACGTCTAAAGGCTTTGTAAAGGGGAAAAAGACAAGATTTCCAAGAAGGGTGCGAGCTCACAAAGAGAGCGGAAAACCGCTAGTTTATACCCCTGCAACTAAGACCTTCCTCCTACTGTTATGGAAAGCAGGGAGGGTCAAATGCCCTTAGGTAATCCCTCCCTGCACCTCACCTAGGCCCTTTAGTATGCTAATGTTTTGAGCCAAGATCTGCCTGGGAGTGCCTTTACAGGGTAGAGAAGGGGGTTTCTGAGATGGCATGTCTCTGCACCAAAGATTAATACTAATGCCAGTTAAATATTTCTCCAAGCCTTCACAAGTCTCTTCTACTTCATTGTAGTTTTATATTTTAGTTGCCTTTGAGTATATCAGGGAGCCATGCTTGTTTGCTTGGAAGCAAACAGCATTTCTCTCTGGTCTGATTACTTAGGTGTCCACGTGGCCAGGCAAATAT
The DNA here is from genome assembly GCA_021461705.1 of Cryptotis parvus. NCBI lineage: Eukaryota > Metazoa > Chordata > Mammalia > Eulipotyphla > Soricidae > Cryptotis > Cryptotis parvus. The sequence goes on from JAJIBD010006096.1 coordinate 96,238, forward strand.
GCTGGTAAGATCTAGCTAGTCCCACGATGATAGTGGTAGCATGGGAGAATATTTATACCAGCTAGTACAGCATACACGGATAAACTGCCATATTTAGACTACCCCCTTATCTACGAAGTGATTTGCAGGAGGCAATCCAGAGCAGATGCAGCGGCTCTTAGGAGTCCTGCAACATCTTTTTTCTTCTTTTTTTTGGGGGTCACACCCGCAATCTCAGGTGTTTCTCCTGGCTCTGCACTCTGGAGTTACTCCTGGCGGTGCTCGGGGGACCATACGGGATGCCAGGGATCGAACCCGGGCCGGCACAGAATGGCCGCATGCAAGGCAAACACCCTACCCGCTGGGCTATCGCTCCGCCCCGAAATTATGTCATTTTTTAAAACCTTGGTCTCTGAACTATTTCAGCAGTTTTAAATCTATACTGTTTAAGCCATTGAAATTAGTAATCATTGAGAACCATGAGTAGAGTGTCAAATAGCATCTGATTCCCAGTAAATCTAAGAGGGAAATGGGTCAGTTACTACATTAATAAATAAAATGTGTTCTGAATTTCATTCTCATTTGACAGAAATCGTAAGAACTAGTTGAGACGGTTGAGTGCATACTTAGTATTCTACCATTACTTATTTAATCCTACTGCTATTACTTACTTAATCCTTATAGTAACTTAGATTCTAGTTCTGTTTTATGACCTAGGAAGCTAAACATAAACCTCATGTAATTTTGGTGTTCTGGTACAGATCCAGACATGGAAACCCAGTCTCTACTCTTAAACTTCCCTTTCAACTTTTAATCATTGCCAATGGTTTTTCAGGTTTTATGGCAGGAATTCTTCCTATGTTCATGGTGGAGTAGATGCTAGTGGAAAGCCACAGGAAGCTGTTTATGGCCAAAATGTAAGTGTCAGTTTGATTTATCTTTGTTTAAGACTTGAGAAAAAAATTCTTATGCCTGTACCTTTCCTTAAATACAATTGTTTTTGTTTGTTTTGGCACCACACTCCTGGCTTTGCAGTCAAATATCACTCCTGGTCCTGCAGTCAGGTATCACCTCTGGCCGTGCTGGGGTTCAAACCCAGGTCTACTACTGAAACTGTAATTTTTGTAAGGATTAGATGTGCTTTAATATACCAACATTAGTTTTGTATGAAATACGGTTTTTGACTGGAGTTATACAGAGACTTTTTTATTTTATTTTAAACTTGTGAGCCACACCCAGTGGTACTTTGTGGTTACTCTTGGCTCTCCACTCAGGAATTACTCCTGGCGGGCTTGGGGAGCCATATGGAATGCTGGGGATTAAATCTAGGTTGGCCACATGGAAGGCAAACACCTTCCCTGCTGTACTATCTCTCCAGTCCCTTATCTTTATATTTTATAGGTAAAGTGTCTGAGACTGTTTTTTTCTTTTTATAGATATGTGGGATAGACCTTATACTCCAGGTACATGTAGAAGTATATACTGTTTGTGACTTTGTAGGGCATCCTTTCTTAGCCTGGGCTTTTTGGGCCCTCAGGATATTCCAGGGGGCCACAGGTGAAAATTACAAATGGGGAGGCGATGGGGTATGGCGTAAGACTAGGGAGCCATCTAGTAATTGGAAAGAAGGAAAATGTGAAGGGGGCCGGTTTCAGAAAATGGTTTGAGAAACACTTGTAGAGGGTAGGGAACTTCAGCTAGACTCTAAATTATAGGATTTGATTTTACCAAATGAGCTATGTTAAATAAAAAAATTGAAATCTGCAAACACAGTAAAGAAATTTTACCTGTGAAGTTTAAGGACTAGTTAACACAAAAAAGAGTCTTTGCACATAGCCATCCTGGGTTCAGTTCCCTGCACTTTTTATTACCTGTCCCCCCAACACTACCTGAAGTAGTGTCCAAGTACCACTGAGTATAGTCCAAGAAACAATGAAAGAGGAGGATGTATAAAGCCCAAGATACTGGCTTTTTTATTTGTATGTTTTTGTCTTGGGATCATATCCAGGGTCTCACACGTTGGAGGTAGGTGTTTTATCACCTGATTACAGCATTTTGTAAAAGACATCCATTTAGTTTCTGGTATAAAGAGGTGACTTCTTGAAAATGGCAACTTAATAACATCACTTTGGCCATAATGCATAGAATGGATCCTAAAGGAACAGAAAGGTTAAGCAATTCAGTATTCTATTTTGTGAGAGGCTATAATATTGTGTAGGTGATGCAACATTATAATAATTTGTTTTTTCCTCCCCATTCTAATAAAGGATATACACCATAAAGTATTATCTCTGAACTTCAGCGAATGTCATACTAAAATTACGTCATGTGGATGCGCATGCAACCTTAAGTGATGGAGTTGTTGTCCAGGTCATGGGTTTGCTGTCTAACAGTGGACAGCCAGAGAGAAAATTTATGCAAACCTTTGTTCTGGCTCCTGAGGTAAGTTTCTGTTTCACTTAACTGATTTTATTTGATGCTTTAGTGTGTGAAAGCTTTTTTAATAGGTTTAGAAACTATCCCAGATAGAACTTGGCTTCACACTGATCCCTGCATTTAGTTTCATTGTGATTTTGTTGTTGTTGTTGTTGTTGTTGGGTGTTTTTTTTTTTTTTTTCTTTTTTGGGTCACACCGGCAATGCTCAGGGGTTACTCCTGGCGGTGCTTCGGGGACCATATGGGATGCTGAAGAGAGAACCGGGGTGCGGCCGTTCAAGGCAAACGCCCCTACCTGCTGTGCTATTGCTTTGGCCCCTGGGTTTTTTTTTTTTTTTTTTTTTTTTTTTTTTTTTTTTTTTTTTTTTTTTTTAGTTCGGTCACACCCAGTGATGCTCAGGGCTTACCCTGGCTCTGCACTCAGGAATTACTCCTGGCAGTATTTAGTATACTGAGAATCAGACCCTGGTCAGCTGTGTGCAAGGCAAAGGCGCAGCCTGCTGTAGTATCGTTCCAGCCCCTGGAGTTTGATTTTTTGCTTATTTTTTGGGGGAGAGGGGTCACACCTGGCAATGCTCAGGGGTTTCTCCTTGCTCTGCACTCAGGAATCACTCCTGGCAGTGCTCGGGGGACCCTATGGGATGCCGGGCTCGAACCCGGACCAACATGGGCCAGCCGCGTGCAAGGCAAACGCCCTACCCGCTGGACTATCGCTCCGGCCCTGGAGTTTGATTTTTATTTTGGGTGTGGCTGGGGGAGCCCATTAGGCAGTGCTTGGAGGAACCATATGGTGCCAGAGATTGAACCTAAACCTCCTGCGTACAAAGCATGTCCATTGAGATCATACCAACACTATTGCTAGAAATTTTTATTGAACCTGTGTTAATATTTGAGCTTAGTATACTTTTGAATATTTACAATTAAAGTCATACTGATAACTACATAAATAATCATGATTAAGATCATATTTTGATATTTAATAAATCATAAATTGTAGAAACAAAAATGGAATTCCAGTTTATTCATCCTGGCTTTCCTGTTAAGTTCTTTTTTTTTTTTTTTTTTGCTTTTTGGGTCACACCCAGCAATGCTCAGGGGTTACTCCTGGCTCTGCACTCAGGAATTACTCCTGGCGGTGCTCGGGGGAACCATATGGGGTGCCGGGGATCGAACCCGGGCCGGCACAGACCGGCCGCGTGCAAGGCAAATGCCCTACCCGCTGGGCTATCGCTCCGGCCCCCAAGTTCCATTTTTCTATAGTATTAAATTGCAATGATGTTAGCCATGTAATTAATTACTTAATTTTAATTTTTTATTCTGGAGCAACACCTGGCCCTGCTTAGGACTTATTCCTGGCTCTGCATTAGGGATCACTTCTGACAGGCTCAGGAGATCATAGGGGGTGCCAGGGATAAAACCCAGTGCGGACATGCGCAAGGCAAGCACCTTACCTACTGTACTCTCTCTCCACCTTTCATTCATTCTTTTTCTATAACATCAAATGTCGTTTTTTCCGTAGGGTTCTGTTCCAAATAAATTTTATGTTCACAATGATATGTTTCGTTATGAAGATGAAGTGTTTGGTGATTCAGAACCAGAACTTGATGAAGGTGAGGTTGCTTTCAAAGTGGAAGGATTTACGTCATGTGTAAACTTAAACATACAGGTCTGCTTTCATTAAATCAGACTTGTCTTTTATTTATTTTAAAGAAATGGTTGCTTACATACACAGTCATATAATAATCATCACTGTCTTCCCGTTCATCATCGATTTGCTCGGAGTGGGCCCCAGTAACATCTCCATATGTCCTGTCTCATGCTAGTAGAGCCCAAGGCATCTGCTTGCTCCAGGAACATAAAGAGCCTCAATCCATTCCTGAATGAGGTCTATAATTGTTACTGGTATTTGGCATATATATCAAATACAACACGGGTAGCTTGCCAGGCTCTGCCGTGCAGGTAGCATACTCTTGTAGGCATCTCTAAGTCCAGCATTTATTGATGAACCCCGCGGCTGCAAGCGGCAGCGTGAGCCAGGCACTGATAGGTTGGTCTGCTGGGTGGAGGTCTGACGAGAGAGAAGTCCGGATGTGGAAAGTGGAGGCCCTCATGGAGTGGGGGTCGTCTGGCTTGTTGCGAGGCTCTGCTGGGATGGTGGGCCAGGACTAGAACCCACCATCCCTCCCGGCGCCTTGTGAGCAGCTGGTCACAGGGAGAGTCAGTAGCAGCTCTGCCCCATGTCTGGCGAGTCCATAAAAATCATACAGAGTAAAAATGTTCGCTTTCATCTTTTATAAATAGTAAAGAGTTTGGTTCCAGTTAAAGATTCGATTCTGTACTTAACAGCTGACAATTTTAATTTATAAAACTGTAATTGTGCTTGGTCACAGCTTTTATCCCTCATCCCTTTTTCCCCACCCCAAACATGCACAGTCCTTTAATATACCTTGGTTGTCTTAAGTTTTTAGCTTAGTTTATTGTCCCATTGATATATATCAGTTTGTTTCCCTTTTTGTCATTGTTTTAGTAAATAAATTTTGGTTTCCCGTGATTGGAGGTTGCATGCAGGTTGGTTACAGTGCTCACCAATTGGTACTCCAGAACATGGTAGCTGACATCTTAGTTGTTATGTTTGCAGGACATCACGCATTACTAACGTCTTGAGGGGCCCAGATAGCAAAACACTGTTCCACTCCACATAGGCTATGCTGGCACTGAACTTATAGCATCACCCTTTTACAGCAGGTACCTTGAGCCACTGAGCATGCCCAAAGCCCCTGTTCTTTCCCTACCCTTTCATTTTCAGTGGAATATAGCAACTACTAAGTTTTATTTTGCTATTGGGTTTTTTTTATTTTTGTTTTTGTTTTTTGTTTTTTTTTTTTAGGTAAAAGAATTTTGACATTGGTTTGCCCTTGTTAGGAAAAACATTTTTTTTATTATCGTATCATGTCAAGTATATTAGCAATTATGGGATAAGTTCTCAAAAGGGATGTCTTTTATATTTATTCATATATATATATATAATATACACATACATATATATATATATATATATATATATATATATATATATATATACACATGTTGTCAGAATCAGAAGATGAAGTCGAAGAGGAACAAGAAGAAAGGCAGCCATCTCCAGAACCTGTGCAAGACAATGCTAACAGTAGCTACTATGAAGCTCATCCTGTGACGTAAGAATAGTCTTTGCAGAAGCTAAATTTGTTCTTAATTAAAGTATACTTAAGGAATTTTTTGTGTTTTTCCTCAAGTTACTGTTGGAAATTTTGGGTTGTTTTCCTTTTTTGGGTCATACCTGATGGTGCTCAGGGAACCATATGGAATGCCAGAGATCCAACCCAGGTTGGCAGCACACAAGGCAAGCGCCCTCCCTACTGTACTATCGCTCTGGCCCCAGAAGTAAATTTTTGTATCAAGCCACCAATCAGGCCATTTTGAAGATCTATTATGAATATATCAGAAGTTTTGAGGGAAAGTTCTATTTAATTAAAAAATTAGCATAGTAAGACCCAAAACAGCATCATTGTGGACATTCTATTTTTTTTTGGGGGTTATATTTGGCAGTGTGTAGGTACTACTCCATTTGGTGCTTCTGGGGGACTGCGCAGAGTAGGGCTTAAACCTAGGATTCCAGTGTGCAAAGCTTACACTCTCGCCTGTTGCTATCTCTGGCTTAAGATGATTGGTTTTTGTAAATGGTGGCATATTAATGGTGGGTTTAAAAAAATTGCTTTTTGCATATTACTCCTTTCTAGTTTTTCTTGAACTTTTACTTCCAAACAGTTTATTAAAAAACACATATGCCATTTAGGTTGGAGAAAATCATGCCTTTAGTCGTATTTGATTATTCATACTGAAGAAAAGATAAAATTCTTTTGTTGTAGTAATGGCATAGAGGAACCTCTGGAAGAATCCTCTCATGAACCTGAGCCTGAGCCAGAATCTGAAACAAAAAGCTGAAGAGCTGAAACCCCAAGGGGAAGAAAAGAATTTGGAAGAGTTAGAGGAGAAATCCACTTCTCCTCCTCCTACTGAGCCTGTTTCTCTGCCACAAGAACCACCAAAGGTTAGACCAAAGGATTTCTGTAGACCTCTACCATCACATTTTCATATTTGGTTCCATTAATGACGCATGGCCTCTGTTCTCTTATATTAGAAAAGCTGTGAAGTTTGTTTTGCTTGATTTTTTTTTTTTTTATAATCTTGGGGAAATTCCATTGTATTTCTTCTTCCCTCTCCCCTCAAAAACATTTGAGTGTAGTTTTAAGATTGACTGTTGTGTGCAGTACTTAAAATTTTAACTTGATTAAGTATTCAGTCCATGTAAAAGTTGTTGCTATTCAAGTCTCCACACACGGTACTACAGAAGTCATGCAGGTTCCCAACTTGAACAAGTTGGCCTATTAATTAAGAGATGATTCCTGTCTGGTTTTAATGGGAATAGTTTCCTTCCTGTACCAATTAAAACTACCTCGGAAAGAAGACTGACTCCCAGAGTGTATCATTTACGCCTAAGACATCTTCTATCTTTCTGTAAAATCGATGGCTAAAGTATATTTGGGTAGTGAGAAGCAGATCCTTGCTCAATTGTGAATGTCTCTTAAAGTCTCTAACTAGTACTACTCTTTCTTTCCTCTCATTTTCCTCTCCCTTTACTTAACACCATCACACACCCTTTCTTCTCCCAAACAAAATTGGTTGTTAGGTTCAGGTTTTTCTAGCATGTGTGGTTGTTAGTGGTTTTGTTTGCCACTTGCTCATCTACTTAGAACTTGTAGGAACTTGCTCGTGGTTTTAATTAGTTCAGACAAAACAGTCATAAATAATACTGCATAATGCGATTTTGACGTCTGGCACATAGACTGGCATGTGTGTGTGTGCCTTCCTTTAGGACTCATAAAATATAGATCAATAGTTTAGAAATGAAAATATATATTTGGAAGTTTCCCTGTAGGAATGTTGGTGGTTTTCCATGATTAGTAGTCTAGGTTTGTTGCATTTCCTGCAGGCTTTCTCCTGGGCTTCAGTGACCAGTAAAAACCTGCCTCCTAGTGGTACTGTTTCTTCCTCTGGAATTCCACCCCATGTTAAAGCACCAGTCTCACAGGTAACCAATCTGTGAACACATTGGATTGTATCCTTGTTACATTGCCAATTGCTTATCTTTTTATACTTTTTTAAATGAGTCAATCAAATTATGGATAAATAATACAAAAAATTGTATTAAGTGTCGGTGCACCCACTTTAAATGCCAAATCTCCATTCATCATCTACATAGGTGGTATTTGGGGTTTGGGTGTGTGAAATACAGATTAAGTTGGTTTTACACATATTTAATATAGAATATATATTAACATGTCATTAAGAAGGCTTCTTAAAATAACCAAAAATGTTCCTTTTTTAAAGTTTTTTATCTACAAAAAATTATTTTAGGAAAGAAATTTGGAAAGGTGCACAAGGTAGTGTGATGTCATAAAGGAATCAATTTTTTAAAACACTGCCTGACCTGTCAGTCTGTAAGTGGCTCATATAGGTTAATTGAAGCCTGTACCAACTTATGACTGTAGTGTTCCACCTTATAACTGATTATTCCAGTATTCTGCTTTTTGTCTGTTTGTCATCTTACCCATTTCAGAATTTTAAAGACAATGGAAATAAGACACTTGCTACATAAAATGTTTATTAGATATAAATTAGTGAATCAAATTCTAAGTAAGTTATAGGCATAGTCAGGGCTTGGTCAATTCTTTCCCTAAATTTTGGGTCAGATTTGATTCCACTAGAAAGCTGGCATGGAAAATGGCTAGTGCTACTGTTTTTGTTGCACATTTTACATGCTCTAAATAGTAGGTTTTGTGATTTCATAATTTGCTAGTAATTATTGCTATATAGATTGGAGGGGTTGGTATAGGTACACAAAGTCAGTTAGATTATAGTGGGGTCTGTGACCTCATAACTGTTAAATATACTCTAGTTAGATCACACACCAGAGTTTTATGTTAATAAAAATTTGCTGAATATTGCTAATGCTCCTCCAACCATCTGAAAACCTGCTTTGTGACCTCTACTGTTCTTTATAAATACTAGTTTCTTATAAGATTTGCATTTGCTATCCTTTTGTACTGTTGGTTCATGTCAGTTTTGAGCTACATTTATTTTAAATGTGTCGCTAATTTTGACCTAAAAGTAGTTAATGCTTGTTATACTTTTAGAATATGTCAGGTCAGGCTTCATGCAGAGTTCCTTAAATTCATTCTTATTAAATTCATATGGGGTGAATGTAGTTAATATCCTATTTGTAGAAAAGAAAATTGAGTATATCTCACTCTAGGTTAGGTGGGTTAACTATATTAACAGGACTGAGCTTTAAATTGGTGCGGTTGAAAACTAGAATTCATGTGACTTACGCAAGTCTGTTAAGTTTCTTCTCTTTCTAGGGGGTTACATATGTTTACATCAAAAGAGTAGATATTTAGAGCATACCTAAATTGTATTGCATTTGATCCTATCCTCTTGTCGGGTGGAAGGGTGGTTTAAGACTAGGAGATTAGATTATGTTTTCCTGCCTCACCCTTATTAGAACACAAGTAAAGAACTATCTTTTCAGAGTGAATTGATGATTTTTCCACTTCGTATAATAAGCCCTTAATTGTTTCACTTTGATGTTGTAGTTATTTTGATAATTCTTTGTGCATGGATTATTGATAAAAGAAGAGTTGGATTTACTTCTTTCGGGATTACTAGATACTAATTTAGCAGTAGGTTAATTTGATGGGAGACTTGGTTTGGCAATTAACTAGTTCTGTAAATTAGCTCATGCTGAATGGAAAGATTTATTAGTTGTGGTTACATCTACTATTATTTACTTGATTTTGGTGGTTTCAGTTTTATTTGAGAATTTGATTGTTCTTCAGTTGTGAAATATTGTTCATAGAGTCCACTTTCTTATTGTATGGAATTCACAAACTTAAAGTAGGGTATGGTGTATTTACTTTATTTTTTTGGAATTATTGTTCATAATCATAATATTAAACCTGAATTTTAAGAACATAGTAGGCTTTGTTGACATATTAATCAGTTATTAAAGAGAATATTGTATTTTTTAAAATCATGGCATCAAATATCTACTAAAATGAATTTACTAAATTAATGAATTACTTGTACAATGCTGGAAATCATTTAAATTTTTTAAATTTTATATCCTTAAAGGATAATGAACTTTATTACATTTTGGTACTTATTTTATTACTTTTCTTTTGAAAATCTGCTTTGCAATTAGTCGCCAAGTTCTTTGATAATATTTGGACTAAAGGAGTTGATACCATTTTCTATTTTTATTAATTTTCTAAATATATTAGTGTAATCAAACTTTGAATGAAGAGTGACTAACTTTAATTTTGTTTCACATTTGTATTGTAAATTGACTTATCAGGCCCCTTTGGGTAATGATTTTCAGACATTTCAAATTGTGTCAGATTATTATATCAAATCCCAGTTGCAAATAAGTAGCAATAGTTTGAGTATCACTTAGGTCCTTTATCAGGCATAGATATTCTCCTACAGTTGGGGGTTTAAAAACTAATTTAATTCCCCCAGTAGTTACTGAATGATTATATATACAAATGTGTGTTGGATTCTTTGAGTGTTACAGAAATGACTTAACGTTAAGTCCTTATAGGAGTTTATGTATAAAAATAAGTAATTGAAATATCTGGGGTAGGATGAAATTTTTTTAACTAGTAAAATTCTAGAACATGGGAAGCAGCTTACCATCTGGGGAAAAAATGGAAAATTCACGTGAAAGAAATCAATTTGAGTAAAGAATCAATAGTGTTAGAAACTTGGCAATTGGAGTTGATGTCTTTTGGTTACAGGATGAAATAATTCACAATAAATTATTTTTGAAAGAAGTAAAATTCTTTTATCAAAGTTGTCCCTTGCAAATTATAATGCCCAGTTCATATATAAATGATGGAAGAGGTTTGAGACACTGCCAAGACAGTCTTTGAGAGCAGTTAGCCATAAAGGCACATTTGAAATTAGTAGTTTCCTTTCTTGTTTGTGATCTTGGTATTTGTATTCTACTGAGTGTTTTCAGTTTCTTTGATGTTGCATATATTTTGTCTCTTCCTTGGATTGTTATTTTATTCAATAGATACTTGAAGAAGTTAGAAATACTGAAAATGTTTGTTTTATAGTAAAGAAAAGGCAATCGCAGGTATTTGTTATTATTGTTAGTTCAGCAATTAAAAATTTTTTAGACGTCATCTTACAATGATTTTATTCCTCCATATATCCGAGGTCATGGTTAAAGAAAATTGGGATCAGTTCTTATGTTAAGCACATTATCCCAAAGGAAGAGTATTAGGAGCAACAGGGTTTTTAAGCCATTTGAAATGTTTAGAAAGGTATACACATTGGGGCTGGAGAGAACAAGCAAAGGCAGTTCAGTCCGTGGTACTGAGCACCTCCAGGTATAGATCAAACCCTTGCTACCTCCCCAAAAACCCACCTTCCTGTCTTTTTCTTTCTATTCCTGAAAGGTATTTTTTAGATACTAGATTTAGGATTTAGGGTGGAGATTAGAAGCTGTTTGAAGGGTAGTAATTCAACTAGTGAATCAGAAAGTTTGTCACATACTCTTGTCTTTTTAAGATAAAGATGGCTTTTTATTTGGTATATGTATTTACATGAAGTGACTCATCTTGCATTTGTGTGATTTGTAGCAGCAATACCTTCTACACTGCCTTAATGTGGATGTAATTATTGACAAAATATGGTTATAAAAAGCAGTTTATTGTGAGTTATACAGCCTTCAGAGAGAAAACCTACCCTACAGTCCTAGATTGGTACAGAATATCTTTATTAAAATCTTTTTTACATACATAGGATATGCTTAAAACAGTCTAAACCTTACAATATTATTATGCCTGCTGGTGACTCATTACTAGTTTGTTTTTCTCCTGTGGTACATTCTTTATAATGTGATTTTTGTCTCCCTTATATTTTAGCCAAGAGTTGAAGCTAAACCAGAAGTTCAGTCTCAACCACCCCGTGTGCGTGAGCAACGACCTAGAGAACGGCCTGGTTTCCCTCCTAGAGGACCAAGACCAGGTAACTTAGCCATGTCTATAGTCTTGAGCATTCACCATTTCACAAGTTGAAAAAATTACATGTATTATGAACTGATCATTACCAGATTATACTGTTAAAATACATTCTGGGGAAAACAGCTCATTTTTAAGGGAGGATTAGTTGATATGCCATAGAAACATGTATTTTGAAGCTGTAAAAGATTTTGAGATGACTTTTATTGGTTATTGTCACTGGTTCTAATAATTCAAAACCGAGCTGCCAATAACCTACTCTCTTACTTAGCACTCTTATCTCTTCACAGATAAAAAATAAGCACACCATGATTCTTCTTATTTTGATTGTCTTAGGTATTAAGTAAGTTGCCATAATTTTTGACTTGTTTCCATTATTAGCTAATAAATGTAGCACCTCTATTTGAAGCCTATAAATATGTTTAGATTGCTTTTGGAAGGAGGTGATAAATAGATCAGATTTGGAGTATGTGATAGTTTCCACAGAAGTAAAAAGAGTGATGTTAATTAAAACCAAAATTCATAGGATCCAGGGGTTTGTCCTAGCTGTTTACTACTGAGCTTATGGTCTTAGGTGAGACACTGAAATTATGAATTTCTATTATGAAATTCAATTCTATAAATTTTTCTTATGTGATGCCTTGTCTCACTGTTCTTTGTGCTGTTGAATAAGATTTATATATACACTTATACTTGCACACTATACATATATGGCTGTAAATGAGATGATAGAAAATTTACTGATTTGACTAATTTCATGCAACTAAAGATCAAGTTATTTATGAGTGTAAAAATACTAAAAAAATATTTAATATATCTGTGCAGTGACATCAGATTGGATAAGGAGGAAAGTTTCTACTACCGATACCTGACTTCTTAATTATGAGACCAGTAGAGCTTAAAGAAGGGATGTTAGCAATCTAGTCAGTACCCTCATTTGATGGTGTCGTGTTTGTAACTAACGTACTAATAATAGCACTTTACTGTTCAAGGCACTCTTATTAAACTAAAACAGAAATATTGCTATTCTATGGTTTGTATAGCATTTATTGCTTTTAAGTTTAAATGGCGTTGTACATTTTATATCTGCTCTGTTCCTTTTCTCAGGCAGAGGAGATATTGAACAGAATGAATCTGACAACCGTAGAATAATTCGCTATCCAGATAGTCATCAACTTTTTTGTTGGTAACTTACCACATGATATTGATGAAAATGAACTGAAGGAATTCTTCATGAGTAAGTGGTTTGTTTTGCCCTGTTTTTTGTTTTTTGTTTTGGGGCCGCACCTGGCTCTATGCTCAGGGATTGCTCTGGCAAGATTCTCAGGACCATGAATTGCCTGGGATATAACTGGGATTGGCTGTGTGCAAGGCCTTAAGTAAGAGGAAGTTTGAGTGTTCTTATAATACAAATCCTTAGACTTGTTCTTGAAGCTCATGTTCCCCTTGTATCTTGCTTATCTTTATCATGGAGAAGCCTGTATTCTTGAACTCACTTTCTTTCCTCACTTTTCTTTTTTTTTTTTTTTTTTGGCTTTTTGGGTCACACCGGCGACACTCAGGGGTTACTCCTGGCTCTGCACTCAGGAATTACTCCTGCGGTGCTCGAGGGACCATATGGGATGCTGGGGATCGAACCTGAGCTGGCCGCGTGCAAGGCAAACACCCTCCGCTGGGCTATGGCTCCAGCCCACCTCACATCTTTCTAAGCAAGTTTCATTCAATAAAAACTATCTTGCTTCACTTTTTTTAAAAAAAAAACTTGACCTGCATTACATTTTAATCTCCATAACAATGCTAAGCAGAAAATAGTAAAAGATTTTCGCTATTTCCCAGTGACCATATTTGGTGTTGTCTGTTTTGATGGAGATTAAGAGAAAGAGCTGGATGAACAAGTCTTAAATTTAGAGATAATATTTGACATAATATTATCTCTTAAATAGAGATAATATTTAAGTGGAAGATAGAAAACAGTGTTGTCTTTCTAAAAATGTGCAGGTGATTTTTGGAGGAATGAAGATGGTCTTGGGATAGCAGAAGGACAGTCAGGCTTAGGTAGATGTCCTTGGTGCCTACCTTGACTTGCACTGGTTGTAACATAGAGTACAGCTTTAAATTTGGAAATAAATCAAAATTGTTATTTAATCCAAACAGTTTATAGGCATCAACATGTTCTGTTAAATATTTAACCCTTGGTGCAATATATATTTTCACAGGTTTTGGAAACGTTGTGGAACTTCGCATCAATACCAAGGGTGTTGGGGAAAGCTTCCAAATTTTGGTTTTGTGGTTTTGATGACTCTGAACCAGTTCAGAGAATCTTAATTGCAAAAGTAAGTGACTTAAAGGGCTCATTATTCAAGACTCTGTTAATCCTTATTTATATATCATTTTAATTTGGTACTTTTTTAAACCAAAAAAAAGTGAAAACTTCTTGTTTTTAAATAGAAATTATTTTTAATGTTCAATCTAGTTTATTATGAAATGGTATTTATGCAAAGAATGAAGATGTGTGTTAGTATTTTTTAAATTCTGATGTTTGGATTTAAATTACTTGCTGTGGAAAATGTGATAAGAATAATTTCATAAAAGCTTGTTTCTTAGGATTATTTTTACATTTGCAAGGAAATCCTTTACTCTTGGTGCCTAACCTCCTACCCATGTGAAATCTTTTTCCTTAAAGCCCATTATGTTTCGAGGGGAGGTACGCTTTAAATGTGGAAGAGAAAAAAAACACGAGCAGCAAGAGAACGAGAAACCAGAGGTGGTGGTGATGACCGCAGGGATATCAGGCGCAGCGATCGCGGTCCCTGGAGGCCCACGTGGGATCGTGGGCGGTGGAATGATGCGTGACCGAGATGGCAGAGGGCCTCCTCCCAGAGGTGGCATGGCACAGAAACTTGGCTCTGGGCGAGGAGCTGGACAGATGGAAGGCCGCTTCACAGGACAGCGTCGCTGAAGTGCCACCATGGGCCAATTCTTGGCGGTGGTACATCATTCATCGTGTTTGCATTCTTGTTAATTTTTTGGCTTTGGAATGTGACACAGCCTTTTTTGATCATTTCTTTGATGTGAAAAGCATCTTTTGGTTATCATTTAAATTGAGGTGGACATTATTTCCCCAATTTCACAACAGGATTCGGCTTTAATTTATAAATTTAGACTTGGAGAATTAAGAACTGATAAATGACCATATCTTAAATATCAACAAGATGAGGACTTTAAAAGAACATGCCCACCTGAATTCGGTCCTTTGAGTCAAAAAAATTCTCTGCTGCACATTTTGTTTAAGTGTTACTGTTTCTACCTGTTAATGTTGGAAACACAAATAGTGCAATTTGTGCAATTTGAGTATCTTGCCTTTTTCCTAGACTCCCCCAAAACATAAGCCAACAGAAACTTGTTATGCACTCATCAAAATGCACTAATTAGTACTCTGAACTCATTAACTTTGATATCTGCAAAGGAGGCAACAGGAAATTTTTTTTTCATCCTTTTTTTCAGTAGAGAATGTTTGTGAAATGATGAGGGCATTTTATCTGCTTGCTGTGACCAGCATACGGTACACATAGACCTTAACAAGACTACAGGTATATTTCAGAAGAAAATCATTTAGTTACTGAACTAAAGAACAAAAATCAGAACTTCAAATGCTGTGGTCTGAATATTAGACCAGATTTACTAGCTCCATATCTAAGATTTTCTACTTGCCCCTCCTCAGTACAGGGATGGCTGGCTGCTCACCACACTCCCTTCCCTTCTCCCTTTCTTTAAGCTGTGTACAGTGAAAATTGTCTTTACTGTATTTTTGTTCTCTGGTAATGTAATAAGCATGATGGTGCCTTCTACTAATACATCATTCCAGTCTTGCTGGTAATTTTGTACAGTATAGTGTATGAATTGCTGTGCTACAAAGCCAAACAGCTGCAAAATGTTGAAAAATCATTGAAGTGTATAAAAATTGCAGTATCTTTAAAATCAGTAAAGTTGACTAGCATATTATTTATCTTGTTCTTCCGTTAACAATTTTGTGTTCTCTGTGGGAGGAAGTCTTGTGCTGGGGAGGGGTGGAGAGGGAAGGAGGAAGTCAGTTATTTGAAGTAAGTCTCTTGTTGACTTAGCATAAATGTGAATGTTGAAGCTTATCACTTGAGAGGTGCTTAGAAAAGTCACTCAATTTGATGTACGTTTTTTAGTGGTATTTTAAGCAGTCAGAATTTATAAACAGCAAGTAAACCTGAAGTGAGGATACTGCAATTTTAAGAGAAAAGAGTAGCAGTTCTTAAGTGTTTGCATTTTCTATTTGGGGGCAGGGAACTGTCATTCATTTTGCACAATTCTTGAACTGATGTCAGCACCCTAATGGCTCTGAATTTAAGTCTGGGATGACATCTTTTATTTTTACATGAATCTCTAAAACAATTCTGTGAGCAAGGTTTGTAGCTGCTGGATTATTGTGTGTTACAGCAAGTTCAAGGGAACTGAAACTATGGCAAAGGACATCCAATTTTATGCTTGAAGCGTTCAGTACATACTGTTAATCTGATGTTTCGAGCTTCTAGTGGGGTAAATAAGTGTGACCACTTAAAGCTGCTTGTTAACATGGAAGACTTCTCCATTCTTAGTAAAAACAAACAAAATGCACTTCACATAGTAGCAAACTGGTTCTGAATACGAAACTATTTGCTATTTAGTAAGCCTAATGATGCACATACTTTGTTTTTCCATGTACTGGGCAATATTAGTAAATTTAATGCTTGTTTTTTTTTCCTCCTTGATTGAGGTCTTCCATGTTGAGGAAAAGTCTTGCACTATTTACATATATTTTGGGGACTCAGATTTCTCATAGTTTCCACTTTGGCGGGTTAAATGAATTTTCCTATTTGGAACAGTTTTACGCTTCCTAATGTATAGTACTTGAAGTTCTTATCAGAAAATTACTTTTGAATTTTAAACCTTTATTCAAGCTACTTTTAAATAAGTAGTTTTGTTGTCAGTGTTCTGTTTTGTTTTTTAAATTTTTTGTTATATTTTTCCTCTTATATTTTTCATGTGTGTTTGTATGAATACACACATAATGTACACATACGTAAATTTTCCAGTCCAGAATATTGCCCTGTCAGCCAGCTGTTATGGCACCGAAAGTAATGACAAAAATGTTAAATGTGATAGGAAATGAGAGCAAAGAGCCATTCAACTTCAGTCTTTACATACCACAAATAAAACATGGAAACATCATATGGAGAAGTTTACATGGTGATTGTTCACCTGCAGTACTGTGGACTTTTAGCATTTTGTCCCCTTTTCAGTGAAACAAAGTTAAAAAATCATCTACCATTACTGTTATTTGCTGAATTTTTTTGATGGTAATATTCTATTCTTATGACTATTGCAACCAAATTGGCTTTACCATCTTGGCTTTAGTAGGTATAGAAAACAATGGATTACCATCTTTATTGCTGTAATGTGTTGAGCATTATATGCTAGTAGAATCTAGTTTAATTGTTTCAGATGGAAAGTATTCTTTGAGTTTCCATTTTGAATGTGTTTGGACTAAACAAACAATAAACTACTGATGTCTGCAGCATTTATCAATGTCCCTAATTTAATTTGTGGGTTTGTGTTTCAGAATATTTTCTCTTAATTGCATTTTATACAGCCTAAGTGGAAATAAGGTCAAAAAATAATTGTGAAATTTGTTGCAAATGTAAGACATTTATTTAAGTATGACATGAAAGCTATCCCAGTTTGTTGAAATATCTGGTGTATGAGTTAAAAGAATGAATAGTCAAGAAAGTGAGAGTGATATAAAAGCAAATTAACAAAGCTCTCAGGATTTCCAAAGGATCATTATCTAGAAGGGAAAGAGAAAAGTTGGCAAACAAAACTAATTTTCGCTCAGGTTCAGCACTGTCTCAAGCAGCTCTAGAAGAAGAGTTGGAAAAGAGAGGTTATACTGGAGTTAACATGTATGTCTTGCAAGTGGTCTACCCAGGTTCATCTCCACGGTCCAGCAGAGCATTACCAGGTGCAGCCTGGATGATTTCTCACATTGCAAGGCCTAAACAGTACTGCATCCCCTGGCCCTTGCAATTTTATTGTTGTAATTGTTGTTGTATTTGCTTTTTTGGGTCCCACCTGGTGATGCTTAGGGGTTACTCCTGCTTCTGTACTCAGGAATTACTCCTGGCCGTGCTCAGACCATAAGGGCTGCATGCAAATACAACACAAATGCCCTACCCACTGGATTATCACTCCCGCCTTCCTCGCAATTTTAGAATTAAGACTTACACTAAGAGGAGTGGTACAATGATGTGTTGATACAGAGATTCTTTAAAGTCAGTCTTAACAAGCTTATTGGAGATAATACAGAATAATGCATTAAAGGAAGAAAGCCTTTAAGATTTGGGGAATTGGGGCAAGTAAAACAAGGCATTTGTCTTTAATGCAGCTGACCCGGCTTCGATCTCCGGCATCCCATATGGTCCCCGAGCACCGCCAGGAGTAATTCCTGAATGCAGAGCCAGAAGTAACACCTAAGCATTTCCGGTGTAACCCAAAAAGAAAGAATAAAGTTGGGGAGTAGAATGCATGCAGTTTTAAGAGTTAGAAATATAAAAGATTCATTTTCAACTTTAATGTCAATGTAATGTCTTATCTACTGATTAGGGATTTAGAAAACACTTATTTTTTTTTTTTTTTGGGTCACACCCAGCAAAGCTCAGGGGTTACTTATGGCTCTGCACTCAGGAATTACTCCCTGGTGGCACTTGGGGAACCATATGGGATGCTGGGGATCGAACCCGGGTCAGCCACATGCAAGGCAAACGTCCTATCCGATGGACTATTGCTCCTGCACCTCGAAAACACTTTTTGAAGGGGTAGAGTACATCTCAGTGTGTTGAAAACCAAATTTAAAGGAGCATATCATTACTTGATCCAGGAAGTTTGTATGGATAAAAATATGTGAGAGGTTTAAAACACACAAGTGTTCATGTTTTTTACTTAGAGTATATGAGTCTGTAGCAAGTGAATAAAAATTTAGTATATACGTGTTATTGAAACACCTACGTTTTACTTATTTTGGGGGCTTCTTATTCTGTATACAAAGCTCAAATGTATAATAATGGGCTAGAGCAGTAGTACAGCAGGTAGGTAGCGTGCTTTGCATGTGGCCAACCTGAGTTCAGTCCCGGCATCCTGTATGGTCCTGTAAGCAAGCTAGGAGTGATTCCTGAGTGCAGAGCTCGAGAGCAATCCCTGAACGCTGCCAGATGTAGCCCAAAACTCCCCCTAAATAAAATACAAAATTTTGTGATAACTTTCTAAATTATTTTTAAATTATTGGGTAAATGAACGTCATCATGATATTTCAATTTGTTATGTAATTCAGTAGGTTCAGATTAGTGTGAAGGCTTTCTTGTCAAGGAATAGTATCTGGTAAGTGCTTAAACTTATTTTTTTTGTTTTTCTATTTTACTCTAAAATAAATTGGTCAACAAACTTTGATAAGTTCTGGATTTGCGACATCTCCAGAAGCTGTATACATGGATAATTCTTATTAAGAAACTTCTTTTTCATGGGGCCGGAGCGATAGCCCAGCGGTAGGGCATTTGCCTTGCACGCAGCGGCCCGGTTCAATCCCGGCATCCCATATGGTCCCCCGAGCACCGCCAGGAGTAATTCCTGAGTGCAGAGCCAGGAGAAACCCCTGAGCATAACCGGGTGTGACCCAAAAAACAAAACAAAAAAAAGAAACTTCTTTTTCGAAGGAGTGCAAAATACATGAATGAGTATTCCCAATTAGTCCTGTGTGTACTGGTGCAGTGCAATTAGTCTTCACGATAGGGGCTGGAGCGATAGCCCAGCGGGTAGGGCGTTTGCCTTGCACGCGGCTGGCCTGTGCCGGCCTGGGTTCGATCCCGGCATCCCATATGGTCTCCCGAGCACCGCCAGGAGTAATTCCTGAGTGCATAGCCAGGAGTAACCCCTGAGCATCGCGGGTGTGACCCAAAAAGCAAAAAAAAAAAAAAAAAAAATTAGTCTTCACGATAATCCTATGAAGAGAAGTACTATTCATTTCCCAGGCAGGCAATAAATACAGGCATCGTGAGGCTTGATTGCTTTCCTGTGCTCACAGAGCTAAGGGGTAGGACTAGTGGAGAATGTAACAGTGAATAATGAAGGCTATTGCCAAGATGCTAATGAAATCCCTTTCAAGAGATAATGGGAGACCCGAACCATAATACAGTGGGTAAGGCATTTGCCTTGCATGTTACCAACATGGATTTGATCCCACAAGTCCCTGAGCACAACCAGGTGTGGCCCAAAAACAAAAGTTCTGGAGAAAGTACATTCTAAATAGAACAAGTGCAGATGCCTTTGGGAAATCTTGACATGTTCAAGGACATTAAAAGGCAGGTGTGGCCTAATAGTAAACAGGTAACATCAAGCAGTAGATCACTTGATCACTTGACATCCCGTTACTCATCGATTTGCTTGAGCCGGTGCCAGTAACACTTCCATTTGACCCTATCATGTGCCAGTGTAGCCCAATGGCATCTGGTTGCTTCAGAAATACAAAGAGCTTCAAACCGTTTGTTCAGGGTCTTGACGAAGAAGCAGTAGAAAACACTAAATTGCAGTTTTGATTTTACTGCCTTACTGAGATTGTGGAGATCTGAAAAGAGCAATTAGGAAAAGATGCCAGATGATGGTGACCTCAACTAGAATGTAGCAAAGGTACAACAACAACATAGATTTTGCAGTAGAATCTTAAAGCTGTGAATACAAGGGAAATGGTTCAAGGATAACTCCTAAACTCCTAATTATTATTATTATTATTATTTTTTTTATGCTTTTTGGGTCATACGTGAGTGATGCTCAGAGGTTATTCCTCTCTGCACACAGCAATTATTCCTGGCAGTGCTTTGGGGACCATATGGGATGCAAGGGATAAAACAATGCAGTTCCCAACAGTACATTTCTTATTCCATTTTATTTAGGAGACATAAAATTCACTCTTAGTATAGTCACAATGTTGTGCATTACTATGTCCAAGAAATTTTCATCATCTGCAATAAAACTCCGTGATCGTGAGCAGTTACTCTAGCTACTCGGTTCCTGGTTATCACTAATATATTTTGTTTCTATGCTGAATACATAATTTTTTTTTTTTTTTTTTTTGCTTTTTTGGGTCACACCCGGCAATGCTCAGGGGTTTCTCCTGGCTCTGCACTCAGGAATCACTCCTGGCGGTGCTCGGGGGACCATATGGGATGCCGGGGATCGAACCCGGGCCAGCATGGGCCGGCTGTGTGCAAGGCAAACGCCCCTACCCGCTGGGCTATCACTCCGCCCCCTGCTGAATACATAATTAGTTTGATTTTGTGCCTGGTGTTAAACCCAGCATCTAACACATAAGGTATTTACTATACTGAACTACATTCCCACTCCCAATGCTGAACACTATACATCTAACAAAGTATGTGGGAGTTTCTTTGGCTTCTTAGTATGTTTTAAAGATTTCATCTGCACTGTAGCATATATCAGTTTTTTTTTTTTTTTGGCTGAGTAATATTTTACTGTATGGCTGTGTAACAGTTTCTCCATGGATTGGTGGACATTTGGATCATTACTTCAGCTACTGTGACTGTCAAAGCCACTATGAACAGCAAGATCTCAAAAAATTCTGAGAGGGCCGGGAGCGACAGCACAGCGGGGAGGGCGTTTACCTTGCATGCGGCCAACCCGGGTTCAATCCCCGGCATCCCATATGGTCCCCGAGCACCGCCAGGAGTAATTCCTGAGCAAAGAGCCAGGAGTAACCCCTGAGCATCGCGGGTGTGACCTCAAAAAAAAAAAATTATGTGAAATGTTTGATTTCTCTTGAATGTTCATCTAGAGGTGAAACAACTTTTTTAAATATTTTATTATACCTCCATGAGATAAACAATTACAAAGATGCTCATGTTTGGGTTTCGGTCATACAGTGTACCAGCACCCATCCCTCCACCTGTGCCCATTTCCCACCACCAATGTCCCCGATTCCCTCCCTCCCTCCCCTAGCCTGCCTCTATGGCAGATTATCTTTTCTCTCTCTTTTCTCTCCTCTTACATATTGTGGATTGTAATACATACACTTAGAGGTTATTGTATTTAGCTTTTTGCCTTTATTTAATGTTCAGTTCTAGGTTGGTATTAGCACTTTAGACAACTATTAGCACACTGTTCCCTTCTCTGCCTTACCTAACCTGACTCCCACATGTTTGTGGTAATTTCCACCTTTGACAAGGTTATCATGATCATGATCCATGTTTCTCCTGACCTTGGATATTGGTTTCATAATGTGTGAGTACACACACACACACACACACACACACACACACACACATGCAGTCATTCTTTGTCTTTTTTCCCTTCTGGCTAATTTCACTCCAACATGTCCACCCATTTATAGGCAAATTTCATAACTTGTTTTTCCTAACAGCTGCATAGTATTCCTTTGTGTAAATGTACCAAAGTTTCTTTATCCAGTTATCAGTTCTCGGGCACTCTGGTTGTTTCCAGATTCTGGCTATTGTGAATAGTGCTGCTCTGAAGATAAAAAGTTCAGATGCTGCTGCTGTGTGTTTTGGGCTTCCCAGGCTATATTCCCAGGAGTGGTATGGCTGGGTTGAATGGGAGCTCAATTTCTAGTCTTTGGAGTAATGTCCATATTGTTTTCCAAAAAGACTGTACCAGTCGGCATTCCCACCAACAATGGATGACAGACCCCTCTTCACCGCATTCACGCCAGCACTTTTTCTTGCTCTTTGGGATATGTGCCAATCTCTGGTTTGAGATGATACCTCATTGTTGTTTTAATTTGCATCTCTCTGATGATGAGTATTTTTTCATATGTCTTGGCCATTCAAATTTCTTGAAGTTTCTGTTCATTTCTTCTCCCCATTTGTTGATGAGGTTGGCTGTTTTCTTGTAAAATTCTACCAGTGACTGATATATCCTGGATGTTAACCCCTTATCAGATGGGTATTGGGTGAATATTCTTTTCCATTCTATGGACTGTCTTTGTATCTTGGT
>JAJIBD010006097.1:0-83498 GCA_021461705.1 Cryptotis parvus
CAAGAAATGAACACGTTGGGTTTCTTGCTTGTACTACAGTAGAGACCCCATGCCACAGGCACCATGGGGCAGCCTCAGCATGAATGGGTGTTGGAATAAAAGTTTGTGGTAGGGTTGAAAGAAGCTGGGCTTTGCTCTGAATTAGGCACTCCCAGGAGCAAGTCTGTGACTGACTCTCCAGAAGAGAGACGGCAGAGTAGAGCAGAGCAACGTTTGTGACTGTGATTGAAGCATTCGCCACCTGGGCTTCCTGGTATGTTCTAGCTCTGTGTGTACTCCTGCTTTGTCTGTGGTCAGATATGGTCAGCAAGTGTCCGTATTCTTATCTCCCTTTTGGTCACCAAAGGTCCTGTCAGGTGTTGATTTTCTGTGAAATCATAGTTACTCAGGAGAACATGAGGCCCAGCATCTCTCAAACTCTTCCCCAACTGATCGCCTAACCTCCCCAGGTATTTAACTACTCTGCAGGTCCTGGCTCCTGTGGACCAGGTGGAGCCTTGCCCCTCATCCTCTCTGTTTCCCTCCAGAGTGTCCAAACTTCTCTTTTGGTTCATTCCTTTTCCTAACCAGACACCATATAATGTCTGGGGAGGTGCTGTTTTCCTGGTGTGCCGACTGCCACCCAGAATTACATGCACCTTACTTCCTGTTACTGTCTCTTGTGCCAGCCCCTCTCCTGATTCTGCATTGGACTTTGCCATTCACTGTTCATCTTGAAGGCTTCTGAGCACTTCAGTGGATTGGTATAAAACCATAACGGGCTGGAGCGATAGTTCAGCAGGTAAGGCATTTGTCTTGCACGTGGCCAACCCATGCAGGCCTGGGTTCAACTCCCGGCATCCCATATGGTCCCCGAGCACCGCCAGGAGTAATTCCTGAGTGAAGAGCCAGGAGAAACCCCTGAGCATTGCCGGATTTGACTCAATTAAAGCAAAAAAAAAAATAAAAATAAAACCATAACTGTGTGCTTCCTACCATCAGAAGGCAACAAAGCAACCAACCAAACATTCTATTGGTAGCTCATTTTTCCCCTTATATGACACCTTCAAAAATAAATTTTTTTTGGGCGGAGCGATAGCCCAGCGGGTAGGGCATTTGCCTTGCACCTGGCCGGCCTGTAACGGCCTGGGTTCAATCCCCGACAACCCATATGGTTCCCCGAGCACCACCAGGAGTAATTCCTGAGTGCAGAGCCAGGAGAAACCCCTGAGCATTGCCGGTGTGACCCAAAATAAGCAAAATAAAATAAAATAAATAAAACCATAACTGTGTGCTTCCTACCATCAGAAGTCAACAAAGCAGTCAACCACCAAACATTCTATTGGTAGCTCATTTATCCCCTAATATGACACCTTCAAAAATAAATTTTTTCAGGCCAGAGCGATAGCCCAGTGGGTAGGGCGTTTGCCTTACACCTGGCCCGGCCTGTAACGACCTGGGTTCAATCCCGGCCACCCATATGGTCCCCCGAGCACTGCCCGGAGTAATTCCTGAGTGCAGAGCCAGGGAGAAACCCCTGAGCATTGCCGGTTGTGACCCAAAAGAGAAAAAAAAAAATTTTCCAGTTGTATCTCTAAGCCTTCACCCCAGAATCCCCTCCTACCAGAACAAGGTCTGAAGTTCCACTTTACCCGGTGCCATGATAGATGGTTGACCTCTGCTTCCTTGTATCTTGCTGACATGTTGTTCTTTCTAATTCTTGGCCTGTGTTCTTTCCCTTAGTCCTATCTTGATCACTTGATCACGTGATCACTTGACATCCTGTTATTCGTTGATTTGCTCGAGCAGGTGCCAGTAACATTTCCATTTGACCCTGTCACATGCTAGTGTAGCCCAATAGCATCTGCTTGCTCCAGGAATACGAAGAGCCTCACTTCGTTAGTTCAGGGTCGTGATGAAGTCTGAGCATCTTGTAGGTAGCTGGCCATGTGATCTTTTGATGTCCCATGAGATCCAGTCGATAATGACTCTAGTCCAGCGGTTGTCTCCAAATCGCATTACATGTCCAGCCTATCTGATTTTTGATGCCTTGGAAAACGAGACAGAATCCCTGACTCTAGAACATCGACAGAGGTCGAACTCCATATTCCTTCTCTAACTTGAGTGAGGCATGATATTCCAAGCAAAACTCTTTCAGTTCCTCTTTGGAAGACCCAAATAGTGTTCTTATCCTGCTTTCTTCGTAGGGCCCCAGGTCTCTGAGCCATATGTTAATGCAGTGAGAATGGTGGAGTCGAAGAGATGTGCCCGGAGCCGGAAGTTCTTTGTCCTTTTTAGCTATTTCTTCGATGATCTTGAAGGCATTCCATGTCACTTTTTTTCCTCCTGCGCAGCTCACGTGCTAGGTCATTCGTCATGTTGCGTTCTGGACCTAGGTATACATAACTGCTGCATTCAGAGATGTTTGTTCCATTGAGAGTGAATAGAGAATCTGGAACTAGTTCGCTTTTTCATGAATATTGTTTTGTTGAGATTCAGCTGTAGACCTACCTTTCGACATTCATGGTCGAAGTCAGCCAGCATTTGTGCCGCTTGGCTAATGTTTGGTGTCAGTACACATCAGTACACTGCTGTAAGTACTCATCTGTTGTCAGTACTCATCAATACACTGGCTCAGCTCTTCACACGCTACCTATCTGAATGCAAGTTTCCTTCCCAATGGAAAACCAGCAGGACAGTTCTACTATTCAAGAAGGGAGACATCCGTGACATTGGCAACTATTGCCCGATCTGCCGGTTGTCCGTCATCTACAATCTGTTCACTCGAGTCATCCTGAACAGGATTGGCACAGCATTAGATGAAGGACAACCATGCAAGCAAGCTGGCTTCTGAAAAGAATTCAGCACAATCGACATATCCACACAGTAACCATTGACGTTTGTAGGGAGTTCAAGATGCTGCTCTGTCTAATGTTCATTGATTTAAAGAAAGCCTTTGGTTCTGTTGAGACTAAAGTGGTCATCGAAGCCCTAGCCAAGCAGGGCATTCAAACTCAATACATCAAGCTCCTTTATGAGCTGTATTATGGATTCACCATCAGGATCTCACCATTCTACAAGGAAGTGATCATTGATGTCAAAAGAGGGGCTTGTTAGGGTGATACCATTTCACTGAAGTTCTTCAGGGCCACCCTCAAGAACATCATGCGACAATTAGAATGGGAAGGAATGGGAACGAACATAGACAGTCGGCAACTACACCCACCTCAACTTCACTGATGATATCGTTTAATAACCCCAGTCCTATCTGAAGAACTAAATTGAGTTCCTTTTTCCTAGCCGTGTGCATCTCTTCTCGGTATTCTGTCTACCTGGCTCCTTCCCTTCTCAATGAAATGCCTCAGAGATGCCATTTGTTGTTATCTTTCTCCTGTGGTTCTCTCAGTGCTCTCTTCCTACCTCTGAACCACCCAAGGTGAGCTCCTCCTCCTCACTTTCTCTGAGACATACCTTTTGTCACTTTGGCCCTGCAAATGCTCTTTCTCCTCGGATACCTAAGTGGTCTCCCCAGTTCTCCTGATTTATCCGAGATTTTCCTTTTTCATACCACTGTGAGGACCAGGATTCATCCACTGACTCTGATCCTCCTAGTCAGCTACTTTACTCCTCCCTCTACTCTGATTTTCTTCCCTTATCCCCATCTCTGTAGTTCCTCTCTCTCTGAGACTCTCACTCCACCTTGATAACCTCACTCATTCCCAAAACTTTCTCAAATGTGTCTCTGTCCATGTCTCACCTCCTACTTCACATCTGTCTCCTAAGTATTAACATAATACTGAAATGATCATTCTGAAATATAAATCTTTCTAGAATGAGATTTATCAGCCTCTCCAGTACTTTTTTTTTTTTTTTTTGCTTTTTTGGGTCACACCGGCGACGCTCAGGGGTTACTCCTGGCTCTGCACTCAGGAATTACTCCTGGCAGTGCTCAGGGGACCATATGGGATGCCGGGTTCGAACCAGGGCCGGCATAGGCCGGCCGCGTGCAAGGCAAACGCCCTACCCACTGGGCTATCGCTCCGGCCCCTCTCTCCAGTACTTTTTTAAAAAATATTTCATCTTGTGCCTTCCCATGCTTTCAGCCACATGCCCACAGGCATCTCTGACCAGCAAAACCCACAGATTCTACCTTCCCATTCCCAAAGACAATGACCTTGACTTGTCTTTGGGTGTTCTCCAAGTTATACCTTACCACTGAGTTCTGATAGTGGATCCTTTGAAGGCCAGGCCTTGCCTCCCTTTTCCCCAGTTGCTACTTGGTGTCCGTACAGAGCCTTACCCAGAAGACATCCCTTGTTGTCAATTGAATGAATGACTGTAAATGAGGCATTTAATGTTTAACATGCACTTCATGAGCTATTTATCATCGGGCAAATTTCCGATCATTAGTTCTCTGAATATTTTTCTCCTTAACCAAGCAGACACCAGAGTAAACGTTCATGCCCAGAACCTCAGCCTTGGTACCCCTGCTCCTTTTTCAGAAAGAACTGGGAAGGATACCTGAGTCCTTCTTGAGAGCCACATGTAAAACATTGGGTAATTCCACTGTCATGGCCATTTTAGATTAATCTCCTCTCTTTTTGTACATCAGCTTTTCTCTCCATTATTTTCCCTCTTCTTTATTTGTAAGGGGTTTTTGAAATGGAAGCTATCACTGAGCTATAAGATGCTATTGATAGAACATCAATATGATGCAGCTCTTCCTCTGCCCAGCAGAGTGTGGCTGCTCTCTGCACATCATCCCTGGGATACATATTAGCCACACAGGCATTGGCAAAGCCCTTCCCATCCATATGTATGTGCGCGGCCCATGGAAGTTAATAATGCCATATATCACGTGCACAAAGGATGTGAGATGTACTTCAACCTGACAGCGCGGCTCATATCAAATGAGAACAAGCTCACGAGGAGAGCAAAAGCAGGGAAAGATTGTTGTCCTTCTGGATCTGCTCTTTGCTGATTTATTTGTTGCTGCTGGTCTCTGTCCCCAACCTCAGTTCTGATCCCCACAACCCCCTTGGTGGTGGGGGTTCAATATATTCCCCTGTCCCCAGTTACCAAGATGGACCCCTCCCTTCAGTCACATGGATAACAAAAGAACCCCCTTTGGAGAAAGAGAGATGGCAATTATACATTTGTATTCATGTTACAGACGTGACACCACCGGTCCTCTGGGAGTTTAACAATGAATATCCAGCATTAATTGCCACAGTAACTGCATGCCTGACCTTGCTGAGATGTACTACATCGGCTTGACATAGTAAAATTATTTAACACTGAAAAAATTAAGAAAAAAATGATGCGAAATTGTACTGCTATTTGGAACGACCAATCTTTTTTTTATTTTTAAGTGGATCCTAGACATCTCAAATGTCTCTGTCTCTGTTGCCTTAGGAATCAGGACAGTGGGTGTTGAGTCCGTATTTGAATCCCTGATTTGGTTGGGAATTAGGACCAGATTAGCGCTTTCCCATTCTTCAACAGGAGGCTTCAGAAGGCTGGAACGTGCTGGCTGATGCCATCCCAGGTTTATCCTCTACACCACAGGTGTGGCTCCGCAAACAAAAAGACCCTGGCAAAGAGAGATAGTGCTAGGAATCCTAGGGTATCCTCCTTCATAAAGAGGCTCACTTGGTAGCAACTTGTATTGTTTTTTCTACTTTTTTTTTTAGCTCAGTCCTCAGAAAGATTGGCACTAGCTCTCCTTGCCAGGCTCTTTCCAGGGCTGCCTCATGCTCACCATGGGGCTGTGGCAGGGCCATACTGGAGGCACACACCCCAAGAGGGCTGCAGGCTAAGCATTGCTGGGTCAGCAGGGAGCCCTGTTCCCCCTACCCTCCCTTCCTGCAGGCGGCGGAGCTGTGTGTGCAGAAATGAATGATGGCTCAGCCTGCTCTGCCTTTACAAAGGGGCTTAGGTGAAGATGGCCTGTGAATTCACCCGGACCAGGCCTCCCAAATTTTGTCCTCATTGAGTTTCGAATTTCAGGACCTTTGGGGTGGGGTGGGGAGTCGTTTTGCTTTTTGCTTTCTCTTGTTTTCCAGCAAAGCAAGAGCTTCAGGGACTTGAATGCTACTTCAGGTATGGGAAGAAAATGAAGGGAAGGATGGAGTGAGTCATTCTTTGCCTACCCTTTAGTGCTGGGCTGGGAAGTGAGACACAGGGGCTGATGCTGATCTAAGGCTTGATCTTTGAATTTCTCTTTTTAAGTTTCTACGACTTTCCAAGTTTAATGCAGTGAATCTTAACTAACCAAGGAAAACAGAATATTGTCCAAATTCAGTCAGTAGGTTATCATTTGGGTTAGTGGGGGAACATGGTATTTCCTAAATTCAGGTTTTAAGAGCAAATTTTCTAAATCTCCTCCTACCATTTCCTATTAATCCCCTTGTATTTTCTTTAAAGCCTTTCCATCTCTCTAATGCTTCATAAACTTGTGCCGGCAGGCTGTAGCATCTGAGGGAGATTCCTGACCAGACTCCCCTGAATTTAACTCATATTGTTTAAAAAAAAATTAGGATGAAAAGGGGGAAAAAAGATTTTGTTAGGATTTTTCCTTTTTAATTTTCTTTCTCTCTTTTGCTTCTCCCACCCAACCAAGCAGGACTACCAGGCACCCACCGTGCAGGTGAGAGAGCAAGAGGAAAACGTGCTGGTGCTGAAGAAGAGTGCAGGGCAGTGGCCAGGCCCCCCAGCAGGCAGCGAGGAGAGCGATTGGAGGTGAGTTTGCACCGGGCTGGCGCTGCCTCTCCTGTCTGCCTGCCCTCCTCTCTTGCTTGTGCTCCTGCTCTCTCTCTCTCT
Source organism: Cryptotis parvus (assembly GCA_021461705.1). Taxonomy (NCBI): domain Eukaryota; kingdom Metazoa; phylum Chordata; class Mammalia; order Eulipotyphla; family Soricidae; genus Cryptotis; species Cryptotis parvus. The sequence goes on from JAJIBD010006097.1 coordinate 6,802, forward strand.
CTCTCTCTCTCTCTCTCTCTCTCTCTCTCTCTCTCTCTCTCTCTCTTCCTCCCTCACCCTCCCTCTCTCTTTTTCTCTCTCTCTCTCTCTCTGCCTCTCTCTCTCTTCCTCCCTCCCCTCTTCCCTCCTCCCTCTCTTCTCTCCGCCTCTCGCCTCTCGAGCTTTCTAGCTGACTGCAGAGCTCTGAGCAGCCAGATGGACTCGGTTCCCAGTGGAAGGACGGAGATGGGAAGATCCCTGGGCCCTGTAGGGCTATGCCTCTGTTAGTCTCTGTTCACAATGGGCAGCTCTCGGCTGAGGGTCTCGGACCCTCATTTGGAGAGGAAGGAGTCGGCAGCGCTCTCGGACCGCGAGCTTCCCCTGCCGACCTTCGATGTGCCTTATTTCAAATACATTGACGAGGAGGACGAGGACGATGAGTGGAGCAGCCGCTCACAGTCCTCCACGGAGGATGATTCCGTGGACTCTCTGCTCTCTGATAGATATGTGGTTGTGTCCGGGACCCCAGAGAAGATTTTGGAACATCTTTTGAACGACTTGCACCTGGAAGAAGTCCAGGACAAAGAAACAGGTAAGAAGACAAGAGGGAGTTGGGGAAGAGGGGAGAAAGGGGTGGGGTGGGGGGGATTCCAGGCATCCCTAATCAGTGGGCCCTTGGGCAAAAGGCTCCCTCTGCTGAAGCCAGGGGTGGGCTGAAAGAGCATATGCTTTGTGGGTCTCCCCTTTTGGCCTCTTGCTGTTTTGTTTCAATCCAGTAAATGGACACATGTAGATCCAAGCAGCTGTCTGGGTCGGAGCTGTACAAAGAAAATGAGACTAAGGCAGATGTTCTTGTTTGTTAGGGAATTTTTGTACCAAATTGCACCTAAAGGCAGTTGGCAAGAGGCCAATGTTCTACAGCCAGGGTTTAGCAGGAGGGGTTAGAGGGGAGATAGATAGCATTCCCCTGACCATAGAGCCCCCTATGGGGAGTAGCCTCCCCACCAAATATGAACAATCAGGGCAACTATTCAGCAGCTGAGTTCTGCAGCAACTTCTGCCGTTTTCCCAAGTGGTTTCCAAACTGCCCAGAGCAAACCCTGCTGTGCTGAATATGGTTCATGTAGCACTTCTGACCAGAAATTACAATTCACTGAAATCTGGGCCATCAGACTTCTGTCCCCTTCTATTTAATCTGAAACCAGTTACCCAGTGAGCTATTTCACCATTGTGCTTCTGGAAATACTACTATTGCATTCACTAAAAGACCAGTTTACTTACTTATCAAGGAAAGCTTAGCATTTGCATCTCCAACCAGAATCTGTCATTTGTTCCAGCCTAGAGTAATTATTTTTAATGAACGGCCACTGGCTGCAGCCTGAATTCTGTAACTTGATCCCGTGACAAATGGACTTTTTGCTGCCACCTTTGCACATGAGATGCCCACATTTTGCAGAATGCCGGTGGTCAGTTAGTGGTGGTATGAGTCCCGGCAAATTCTTAGTTAGGTGTCTCCCAGGTGAGGAGGATCCTGAAATGACAAGCGGGAGGTGGGAGTGGAGTTTCCGTGCATATCGGTAATTTTGTCTGAACATAATTGATGCTTGACTCTAGATTATGCTATAAAGGACATTTATGAAAAAAAAATGAGTGACCCAGGAGGGTATCCTATAGTAACATTATTGTTAATTTCAAAATATAAATAAATACCTTATTTTCCTTATGTTTGGGATGGGGAGGGATCAATAGTTGCCAGTTATAGGAAAATAAGATCAAAAAAACATATTCTTATGGCATTTTTCTGGAGTGTTTCTATATCTATAGAATAACATTGTGTGCATTTGAACCCTGTCCCCATGTTATATTTCAGCAAATGTAATTATCATGGAAGTGGGCATCATTTTTCCGTGGACTAGTTCCCAGATTGCTGTACTCAGGTACTTTGGACTGGCTTACAGACAGATAATGAATGGGCCATCAAAGGACCTCTTTTAACAAGGGTGGTGGTTTAAGGGTTGAGTGCTTTCTTCTTCATAGCAACTCAATTCTGTACTATAGTACAAAAGGTCATATTAGTAGAAGTTGAGATTATTAAAGTACTAGACCATACCTGATTTTTCTTTTCATCTTTCTGTCATTCGTTTTGGGAGAAGGATGGCTGGGTGACCTAAGAATGAGATGACAGTAACTGAGTGGAATCCTGTTGGGAGATGGTGCTGTGCCCAAGGTCTAGTGGCTATTATTCCTGCTCTCTGCTCAATTACACCAACCCTGAGTCCGAATGTGTCACTTGGGTCAGGCGCTCAGTAGAGCGCAGAGGACCGAGCTCAGTGAACTGACCTTCGCCTGCAGGAGGAATCCGGCCAATCTGGGGCACCTCATTCTTCTCATGTCCTTTGAATTTGCAGAGTGCGAGCCTGAATCTTCAGACTTTTACACTATCGCTTGAGAGGGAAACACAGTAACAAGTTTTCCTTTTGGACAAAAAGAGAGTTTTATGGGGGTCAGAGTGATAGTAAAGTGGCTAGGGCACTAGTCTTGCACATGGCAGACCTGGATTCAATCCTAGCATCCCACCCTGAGCACAGAGCCAGGAGTAAGCCTTGAACACTGCCAGGTGTGCTCCCCCAAATAAAGAGATTTTTGAAAATATTTTTTTGGGGGGGGAGGGGGGCCCCGGGGGCCGCCAAAAAAAAATTAGAAAGTGATGGATATGCACCTAGTGTGGTGCCCAAGCAGAATTCACATGTTTTACTTATTTTGCTTTTTTGGGTCACACCTGATGATGCTCAGGAGTTACTCCTGACTCTGTACTCAGGAATTACTCCTGGAGGTTCTCGGGCACCATATGGGATGATGGGGGGTCGAATCCAGGTTGGCTGTGTGCAAAGCAAACGCCCTACCCGCTGTGCTATCTCTCTGGTCCCTAACATGTTATTCTTCAAAACTTTGTGGGTAGCATATGAAGAAAACATAACAGGAGCCAGGAAGGTCAATAGCATTTAAAGAAATATAAAAATAAATCAATGTTATGTGCAGATGGAAGATGTGTGGTTTTGAGCCTGCTCTTGGCTTGAAAAAAGGGAATCACATATTTAAAGTCACCAAGGCCTCCTTTCATGCCAGAGGTGAATTTTACCTCTTCATCCTGGACAGGCTGGCATTCCTCCTCATAAAAAGCCTGTGTGTGAGAGCCTAATAGAGTTGCACAAACATATGGAAGACAGATGGAGGAAAATGAGAAGGGGCTGCAATAAAAGTATACAGCAGCGTTTTTATGTTCTTGAGCTCCCCCTTTTAGGGAGATGGAGCCATCTGGGGCCAAGTGCAACCATATGGCCACCATCCACATGGCCCAGTGGCAATGCCGAGGAATGGGTTCTTGGGAGGAAGTAGTGTGGTCCTGGGGTCTGGGTGAGCCTGTTCTGCATCTGCTATTCCTGTACTCACCAGAGTACAAGAAATTGACCCCAGAGGCCAGGAAGCTGACCAAGCAAGAGGTGCAGGTACATTCCCATCTTCTTCCTCCCAGTCATTTTGTTGTGAAAATGCAGGTGAAAGTTTTAATAGAGCAGGTGAAAGTTTTAATAGAGCAGGCCTTCTACCAGTCCTCACAGAGGGCAGATGGAAGCATTCTCTAATCGATAGAACATGCAGGTGAATGAAAGTCTACTTTACTGTATGGAATAAGAAAGAACATGCCGATGCTAACATACTCACTATTTCTCTTGGGTCTCAAATCAAGAATAGAATAACTGGCTTGAAGGACGGAAGAACAGGCTTGATATGGGAGTCCCAGATTTGAGCCTTGGCAGTACCAAGAATGACCCCCTCCCCAATCCCCACCCTCCATGCCCACACACACTTAGACCACTTTAGGAGCAGCCCCCAAGCACTGATGGGTGCAGCCCCAAGCAAAGACTATACATAGAAGAAGACTCAACCTAGAAAACACTTCATACCGTATTCCTTTTTTTTTCTTTTTTGAGTCACACCTGCCAATGCTCAGGGGGTCACTCCTGGCTCTGCACTCAGAAATTACTCCTGGCAGTGCTGAGAAATTACTCCTGGAATATGGAATGCCAGGATTGAACCTGGGTCGGCCGGTTTCAAGGCAGATGCCCTACCCTGTATGCTATCGTTCCAGTGTCCTTCATACCATATACTGTCAATAAACCAAATTTAATTTTAGGGGTCAGAGCGATATCCCAGCGGGTAGGGCCTTGCATGCGGCCAGTCCATGCTGGCCGGGTTCGATCCCGGCATCCCATATGGTCCCCTGAGCACCGCCAGGACTAATTCCCTGAGTACAGAGCCAGGAGAAACCCCTGAGCATTGCCGGGTGTGACCCCAAAAGCAAAATAAATAAATAAACAAACAGATAGATAGATAGATAGATAGATACATACATACATACATACATACATACATAAACCAGATTGAGTTTTAGAAGCAAACACTGCAGAGATGGTTAGAAGCCGCCTACTACTGATTTTCCCAGCAATGCTTTGATCCACTCAACATTTACCATACTTTTATCATCTCCTACTTCTGTACCTTTTTCTTGTTGGCGGTGCTGAGCATGAAAAAAAATCATCCGTCACTGGGATGGAAGGGAAGAAGGGAAGAAAGGAGGGAACAGATTAATTCTTTAATTTCTTTAAAATGGAAAAACCATCAGAGTCTGATAACTGGACAAGTAATTATGGAGGTGGAAAGTGACTAAGGTTGTTTTCAAAGGTTTTCTTTTTTTTCAAAGTGCAGGTTTTGACTTGCAACGTTTGGACGGTTAGAGCAATGTCAGGCAGCAAAGTCTTTCATCTCTCATCTGCCCAGAAGTAGGGCAGCCATCACTGGGCATTGCTGTGCCAGAATTAACAAAGAAACAAGAAGCAAAGAAACCAGAAGTTGTGATAGTGGAGCTGGCCAGTGGAGCTGGAACTAACCAGCCTCTGGTTGTAGAGTTGGCAAAAGGTCCTGCTCCTCGTTAACCCTTTCCGTCCCTAAAAAAGAGAATTTGGCTGGTTTGCTCATGTCCTGGGCCCCTCTGTGCTGACTGGCACCACTCTCCTGGCCTCTGGGAGGTTGGGAGCACATCCTCTACTGTTGTGATGGGGCAGCCACCTCTGGCAGTGCCCCAGGGACATGACAGGAGGGGTTGGCTCCAGCTTTCTAGTCAGAGCCACTTTCCATTGCCACCTCATGGGCTTTTAGCAATCATTGCACAGACAAGACCCTGATAAAACTGGGGATGACACCTCAGATTCATGCACTGATGGAACCCTGATAAAACTGGGGGCAACACCTCATGTTTTTTCCTATCTTCTTCACTGCCAGCAGCAAGTCTAATAAATGTATGACTCTGGTGAACAAAACTTAAGAATGTTTCTCTGGTCACTGGAAAGATCAAAGACAATTTAAGGGAACTTCCTTGATTTCTTGAGCTTTTAGAATTCTGGAGAGAGATTTGTCCCTCTGTTCTGGGTTTCTTAAAGGCATGAGATTATAATGATCTAGTAGCAACATGTTTTTTTTTCAGGGCCAAAACTTGTTAGTTAATGCTAACTCTCACTGTGTCTTTGTGTGATAAGTATGTGGGGGATTATCTTGTACTTTTTGTTGTTTGTGCCCAGGCTCTAACCCTGACTCTGTGCCCAGGGTTTACTCCTGACTCTACGCTCAGGGATCACTCCTGAATCATAACGTATGTTAGTGATCAATCTCGTGTTGGTTGCATGCAAGGAAGTACCCTACCCACTGTATTAGCTCCTCAGCCCCTATACTTTTCTATTTTTATTTTTGTAGGGTCAGGCAACAAAGATACCAGGGGATCTTATCCCTGGCTGCCCATGAGCAGCACATGAAGTCCTTTTTTTTTTTTTTTGTTTATAAACCCAAATACAGGGAGCTGGAGTGATAGTACAGCAGGTAGGGCACTTACCTTGCATGCAGCCAACCTGGGTTTTGATCCCCAGCACCACATATGGTCCCTTGAGCCTGCCAGGAGTAAAGCCTGAGTGTAGAGCCTAAAGTAAGTCCTGAACACTGGCCCGAAAAACAAAAATACAAACACCAAAATTCAAATTCCTAGAACTCCCCTTTTCCCCCTTCTAGAGAGATTTTCTGTTCTGTTAACCTGAGTTAGGGCCTGGGCCTTATGGGATTTAAAAGCACCCCAAGTGATGTTAATATGCAGTGTGGTGTGAGCACCATGAAAACAGAATGTTGCTTTGCCTCACTTCCTTATTTTTTAGAGATGTGGGCCATATTGCTAAGAAGTTAAACTAGGGGTCAAAGTGATAGCACAGCAGGTAGGGCATTTGCCTTGCACCTAGCTGACCTGAGTTCGATCACGGCATCCCATATGGTCCCCTGAGCACTTCCAGGAGTAATTCCTGAGTGCTGAGTCAGAAATAACCCTTGAACATCACTGGGTGTGACCAAAAAGGACAAAAAAGTTAAACTAATATTTTTCCCTCTGACTGTTAGGGGTTCTTTCCCTCTCCACCACTCCTTTCCCCCAGCCTTATACACATGGGTCATGGCTTTGAGAGTCTCTGCATCCTTGATGGTTCATAATTCACAAACCTGCACTGCGGGTCCTTCCAGTGCAGGTTTTGAAAGAACAACACTCTGAGGCAGCAGAGGTAAAGACACACAGCTGCCTGGTTTCTCAACTCTTGGATGAAGAGGTGATGACAGCATGCATAAAACCCTTTGTCTCACTACATACATCTCTGGATGATCCTTAGGTCTCATGGTCCCAGACGCTTTATCTGTAAGAAACATTTTCAAGAAGGGAGAAAATGCACTTTATGGAGTAAAAAGGATGCTAAAGCCCTGAGTTTCAGATTAAGCCTCATTAATAAACCAGCCTCAGACCTTGAACATGTCGTACAGGACATGATCACTCAAGGCTCTGTCATCGCTCCAGTTCTTTAGATTCATGGGGCTCTGTAGTACCTTTTGCATTCTTCCAAACAGGCCCTGGGACTTCAGCATTTTAGATCTGGGATGTTTTATTTATTTTTTTTTTTGCTTTTTAGGTCACACCCGCGACACCAGGGGTTACTCCTGGCTCTGCACTCAGGAATTACTCCTGGCGGGCTCGGGGACCATATGGGATGCCGGATCGAACCCCAGGCCGCGGCAGGCCGCCGCGTGCAAGGCAAACGCCCTACCCGCTGGGCTATCACCCGCCCAGATCTGGGATGTTTTAAACCCATATTGACAACTTCTGGCATTTTGTATGGAAATCATCATCTCAGAGTTATTGCACAAGGAGTCCGCCTCATTGGTCTAATCTTGTGTTGCTTGATATGATGGCTGTGTTCCGTCAGCCTCCCAGGGCAGTTAAAATGTTGATGAGGTATAAAACTTGGAATCAAGCTTAGTGGCTATACCTGATGATGATTTAACTGCATATATAACCTTGCCAATGGGAAACTTTTTAAAGTTCCTTTGTGAAATTGCACTGTAACATTTCCAGAGAATAGGTTTGATTTATCATCTGCTGGTGAAAATCCATTTGCCAAGTTTTATTACCAGACATTCAAAAAACAGTGTGTGGCAGAAAAAAAAAGAGATTCCCCTAGTGATGAATTCACTCACCCCGTCCTTATACCAGCTCACTCTTCCTCACTTCTTCCCTTTTAGCTTTATCTGCTACATCTAGAATGAAATCTAACTGCTTTTTCCAGTTTTATTTTATATTTCAACTTTTATTCTTTTTTATGGTAATGGATTTTTACCAAGGAAATGTTTGCTTATAAGCATATAAATGTTTCTGTGTTATAGGGGTGTATTGTTTGCACACCACACCTGCCTCAATGTCTTCACCACTGTCCACTGGGCCCTCCTCTGCCAAGACCCTGCCCTTAGGTAGCCTCAGTGCTTTCTTTCATCAGTCTTTAGGGTTTGCTTTCATTGGCTACTGTCTCTTCCCTTATTCTTCATACATCCCCTTGGAGTGACACCGTGCAGTATCTGTCTTTCTCCTTCTAACTTACTTTGTTTAGCCTGACACCCTATGGCCTAGCCATTTTATAGCAAGAGGCAAAATTTTGTCTAACAGTTCATTTTCAATTGCTCAATATCTACATGTGCCTGATTGATGAGCTTAAAAAATAATTTTTCATTCCACAAATATATTTTGACATTTTTGTAAAATGTAGACCATGTTATAGATGTGGAAATATAACCATAAATGAAATACACTCCTTATCTTCCTGTGATTTATATTCTAGTAGTGAGAATAAAAGAGCCATTAGGGAAATGGTGTGTATTATCTAGTGGATGCTAAATTACTAGCATCGTCAGTGGCACTGGTCTAGGATAATTAGACCAGTACCATCACGTGTATCACTTCATTTATCTTTCTGTTGTTCATCAATTTTCTCCAGCGGGGCGCCAGTAACATCTCCATTTGTTGGGAATTAGGTCCATTATTGTTACTGTTTTTGGCATATCGAATATACTACAGGTAGTTTGCCAGGCTCTGCCGTGGCTCGGGTTCACCCAAGGAGGCCCAGTCCTTTTCTGTGTTAGACCATCAACCATCCAGGGCCCACGGGGCAAAGCCCGGGGTATAGACAAGCCTGTCTCCTGTCTGCCAACTGTACATATATACCTTAAAAAGTAGAGAAGGGTCCAGAGCAATAGTATAGCAGACAGCTCACTTGCCTTGCACACCGCTGACCCAGGTTTAATCCTTGACATCCCGTATGGCAGCCTGGGCCCACCAGGAGTGATTTATAAGCACAGAGTCAGGAGTAAGCCCTGGACACAGCTGGATGTGGCCCAAAACACACATACACACACAGAATAAGAAAAGGAAAGAAAAAATACAGTATATATTTATGTATTTACAATAATTTAAAGCATTAGCATGAAACATTCATGTTCAACAAAGTTCAGAAGTAACAGAAATAGACATAAAATGAAGGGGCAGAGGGAATGCAAAAAAAAAAAAAGAGACAAAATCTGCAGTAGAAATAAATGTTCCTCAGATAGGACAAGCTACAGCTGAAGTAATTGGCTATGCATCTGTGGAATTATTTAGGAGCCAGAGAAATAAGACAGCAGGTAGAGCATTTTGCCTCACAGGCAGCCTATCTGGGTTGGATCCTTGGCATCTACCTCATTCCCTGAGCTCCACTAGGAGTGATTCCTTAGCACAGAGCAAGGAGTATGCCTGAGAACCACTGAGTGTGCCTCTCCCACCCCCCACCCCCACACATAAATGTTGAATAGCACCTTTTGTCATCTTGAACTCTGAATAGTTTCCTTGAAAATAAATCATGGAACTGTGTGGCCACTTATCTGAAAAAAAAATTTTATTAAACCATCACTTTTTTTTTGGCTTTTTGGGTCACACCCAGCGATGCTCAGGGTACTCCTGGCTCATCACTCAGGAATTACTCCTGGCGGTGCTCAGGGGACCATATGGGATGCTCAAGGGACCATATTTGCCTTGCATGCGGCGAGGATCGAACCGTCGGTCGGCAGGCAAGGCAAACGCCCTCCCTGCTGTGCTGCCACTCTAGCTCCATCACTTTTAAATATTGGGTTAATTTCATTACCGTATGCTCATAGGAAACTCAAGGAAAGACTAAATAGTATATACAATCATTGATGGCACTTCCAACTGGCTTGGGTGCCACTTGGAGGCAGGCAAGAACTTGACTGTTCTTTGAGGCTGGTCTCCCCAAATAGACAGAAGAATCGGAGCAGCTATATATATATATATATATATATATATATATATATATATAGACACAGTGAAAACTCCCAAAGTCACCTTCAGAGTGAGTGAGGAGGAAAGATACTAGATTAGAACATGGCTTCACTTCTGCCCTGTGGTCGGTGTGCTACACATTCCGTTTAGTTTGATTTGGTTTTTGTGGCAGTTCCTCTTGGTCCCTCTCATGACTCACAGGGTGAACAGAATGTGTTTGCTGACTGTGATTGAAACACGGGAGAATTTATCAACTAATATTGACAAAGGGAAGAGATCATTAGATTTGCATCGAAATTTTCTTCACAGTTCCTGTGAGTATAAAAGAGAAGGATTTGGAATGTAGCCACTGGAACTCCTTCAGGATCTGAACGTTTAAAGATTACTTCAACACCCTGACACACTTCACCTCCTTCCCTTCCATTGTCTGGATGCTTGTGTAGGATAATTAGCCCATTCTAATGGACACAGACCAGACACTGAGGGAGAAGTTAATTAAACTGCTCTGGAGTTAGAGGGATCATTTGAATCTGGAAATGAACTCAGCAATATCCCAGAGATCATTTTTGTCTAGTGGCTGGAATCATGGATGAAAGGCGTAATTGAAGTAAAAACATACCAGTCAGCGGCAGCTGTAAACCCAGGTCAGGTGCTTGGCTGGCCACTTAAGAGCCATCTAATCTTCCACACAAAGACCTGCTTCTTGGTTTCCAGCTGTGAGCCGAATGGCCACTAGGTGAAATAATAGCCTCAAGAAGGTTTCACAAGCAAGGGGGGGGGGGGGGGTGGAGGAAGGGGCCCAGTTCCAGCTGATGCTTATCAGCCACACATGAGACATGATTAAAAATCAGATATTTACTGAGTTTCATTGGAGGTGCTCATCTTCTGGACTCCTCGATTCACACTGCCTTTGAACATGCAATATTATGTATGATAACAAGGGAATCGGTGCTTTTACACTGCCAGTCGAGTGTGGGTTAATTAATACTCTTGTTGGTAATGAAGCAAGGTGAAATGAAGTGAGACAGTGCCGAAGCATAAGGTCATTAGCATGCACTGATTAATAGTGAAAATGTGCGAGTCTGCGTTCCAGCATAGCCCACAGGCAAAGGAAGATGTGTAGTGGGTAAGGATGTCAATAGGAGCTAGCATGCTTTTCAGGAAAGCTTTCTTCCTTAGAAAGAAAAGGGATCATTGACATGCATTACAAGTTATTTTGTTTAATTTTTGGGAGTGTTGTGGAGGCCACAACTTGTGGTGTTCAGGGAATTGCTTCCAGAAGACTAGGGGACTCAAACCTGAGTCTCCCACACATAAAGCACACCCTCTAACCCTTTGATCCATTTCCCAGGCCTTCGGTGGAGGTAAGGGGATGGGTGGGTGAAGTACATACTGCTTTCATTGTTGACAGTACCATATGCAATGCCGGGGTTTGAACTTGTGTCTGCTGCATGCAAGGCAAGTGTGCTACCCCACTCTCACAAATTCCTGCTTGCACAGTGTTCTCATCATGGGGCTCTCCAGCTTTCACACCCCTTTTGTTGGTGCATCACACGCCTGGTAATAGTCTGGTCAGAGGCCACTTTCAGGGCTGAGGATGGTAGAAGCAGCACGGCCAGAATCGCACTCAGGGACTGTGGACATGGATTTTAAACTTGTTGTCTGAGCACTCACAGGGTCGGTGCCCCAAAGTGTGCTTCTCGTCCTTTTTCTCACCCTCCCCACCCTTGTCCCACTGGTTAGTTTTCTCCTAGCAGCCCCTTGAATTACCATCGGAACCCACAGTGACCAAGAGGCGTTCGGTTGAGGAAAGCCACCCTATAGCACTGACTGCACTGCTCTTCCAGCGCTAGCATGCATTTGAAATTTTTTTTTGTTTGTTTACTTTTGTGGCATTTTGTTTGGATGATACCTGACAGTGCTCAGGGCTAACTCCTGACTGTACTTGGGAATCACTCCTGGCAGTGCTCAGAGGACTATATGGGATTCGGAGGACTAACCCCTGGTCAGCCGTATGCAAGGCAAGCACCCTACTCTCAGTACTATTGCTTCAGCCTCAAATCACTGTCATTGTATCACTGTCTTCCTGTTCATCATCGATTTGCTCGAGCGGGCACCAGTAACATCTCCATATGTCCTGTCTCATGCAAGTAGAGCCCAAGGGTACCTGCTTGCTCCAGGAACATAAAGAGCCTCAAACCATTCCATCAGGTCATGAGAATGAGGTCTATAATTGTTACTGGTAGTTGGCATATCAAATACGACACGGGAGACTTGCCAGGCTCTGCCGTGCAAGTAGCATATGCCGTGCAGCCTCAAATACTTGTAGGTAAACTATCACCAACTTTATAAAATGGCTTACAGTGAAACCTTGTCTAGATGAGGAAATATTTGTATATTTCCTTAATGCTGTGTTCTCTGTGAAATGTAGGTAAAGTTAATCTTTAAAATTAATCTGTAAAGTTAATTTTGAGCTGGTAGCCTGCATGGAAGACTTAAAAGTGATTGTGCTTTCTCATTAGTCACATTTTATTTGCTATTTTGTTTCATTTTGGTTTGGGGACTATACCTGGCTGTACTTAGAGGATCTCACCGTGTCCACCTGACATTGGACCCCATGTTTATTTCTCTCATTCATATTTTGTTAGTTACCCCAAATACATTCCCTACATTTCAGATACCCAATTTGATGTGTATTTCACAGATAGGTGAGTGAGAAATATTAGGTATTTTTTCTTTTTATAAATTTCTGATCTTCTATAATGGCTGGAGAATAAATGTGCCACTTGATCACTTGATATCCCATTATTCGTCGATTTGCTCGGCGGGCGGCGCCAGTAATATTTCCATTGGACCCTATCACGTGCCAGTGTAGCCCAAAGGCATCTGGTTGCTTCAGGAATACAAAGAGCCTCCAAACCATTCGTTCAGGGTCTTGGCGAAGAAGTTTGACCATCTTGTAGGTGGGCGGCCACGTGATCTTTTGGCGTCCCGTGGGATCGGGACGTCAAATATTTTATATTTATTTATACAAATAAAATATTCTGGCATACTGAGAATTGACATTAAGTATGTCCAATTTCCAGAAATTCAGAAAATATAAAATTGCAATCAACTTTTTCTAATAAAAAAATTTTTTTTTGGCTTTTTTGGGTCACAACCAGCAATGCTCAGGGGTTACTTCTGGCTCAGCACTCAGAAATCACTCCTGGCTATGTGGGAGTGTGGGGTCACATGGGATGCTAGGAATTGAAACCCAGTTGGCCGCATGCAAGGCAAGCGTCCTACCCGCTGTACTATCCCTCCAGCTCCACATTTTATTATTATTGTTGTTGTTGTTGTTGTTGTTGCTGCTTTTTTGGATCACACCTGGCAATACTTGGGTTACTCCTGGCTCTGCACTAAGGAATTACTCCTGGCAGTGCTTGGGGGACCATATGAGATGCCTGGGATAGAACCAGGGTCGGCCGTTTGCATCGCAAATGCCCTCCCGCTGTACTATCACTCTTGCCCATCCCACGATCTATTTTGAAGCAAAATATAAATCCCTGTCTTATGAATAACAAAGAACAAAGTTATAAGATCATATTATATTATTTGGAGGTGGATGGTGGGACCACACCACATCTTGTAAAAGAATGAAGATTCCCACTTCTCCCCCAGCTTTTTTTGATTTAGGGGCCAAGCCCGATGGTGCTTGGATTACTCTTAGTTCTGTGCTCAGGAGTGATCCCTGGCTGTGCTGAGCTGGTGTGCTTATGGGGGACCATATGTGGTGCCAGCAATTTAAATTGCATCAGCCACATGCAAAGTTCCTTATCTCTTATACTGTCTCTCCTCCAAAGTCCCAACTAAGGGGCCGGGCGATAGCCCAGTTGGTAGGGCGTTTGCCTTACCAGCGGCCGGCCTGTGCCGGCCGGGTTCGATCCCCAGCATCCCATATGGTCCCCCGAGCACCGCCAGGAGTAATTCCTGAGTGCAGAGCCAGGAATAGCCCCTGAGCATTGCCGGGTGTGACCCAAAAAAGCAAAAAAAAAAAAAAAAAAAACAAAGTCCCAACTAATATAGGGGAGGTTTTGTTTTGTTGTTGGTTTATTTACTGGGGAAGGGCTAGGTGATACCCTGTGGTGCTCACAGCTTACTCCTGGCTGTGTGCTGAGGAATCACTCGTGGCAGTGCTCTGAGAACCGAATGGAGTGACAAGGATCAAATAAATGAGTTTGCCACATGCAAGGCAAGCACAGTACCTGTTCGAATTTTTCTCCTGCTTGACTACTTCTATTTCTTTTCTCCATATAGTACTGCCCAAGGTTAAATAAAGTATCATTGCTGCATGCATCTTTTTGAATTTTATTTCCCAGAGTTTAAAGTTTAGACTACACCAAGAGAAAAGTCAAGAACGAGAGCAAGAGCTCTGTTTGCAGCCTCCCATGGCCCCAGTGCAACTTCCTTTTCATAGTTTTGACAAGCATCATTCTCACGGGGTGGGCAGGGGGCGATGCATTGCATTTGAGGTAATAGAAAGAGACAAAGCTCTTGGCAATGCTGTACATCTATCTGACTGGGGAAAAATGCATTTGGACTTTGAGATCTGTTACCTGAGGCAGGAAGCATTGTAGGTGTGAGGAAATCCAAATATTCTCACACTGCCTGCTGGTGGATATCCTGCCACTCACACTTGTCCTTATAGGGTCAGCCTGTCATAATGCAGTGTCCCCAGCAAAGGAGGCTGGAATGTGGATTTTAGCCCACAAATCCTGACAGCAGTTTCCCAGTTTGGCACCAGCTGATTTTTTTCTTTTTAATTATATTCTATTCTCACAAGATGGTAAATGAAATTTGGTTCTCTTAAAGGGAACTGCTACCAAACTTGAAAATGAACCTTTCAGAGGGTAGGCTAGGGAAGGTACAGCAGGTAGGGCATTTGCCTTATACGTGGCCCACCTGGATTCAATCCCCAGCATCCCATATGGTGCCATGAGCATTGCCATTTTTTGACCCAAAAAAGCCAAAGTAAAAGTAAAGATAAATAAAAAGTAAAGATAAATAAAGATAAATAAAAATAAAAGTTATAAGCAATGATTTCAAAACAAGCAAAAAATAAAAGAAAAAATGCTGTTTTTAAAGTTTTTAAAACTCGGTGAGTGTTGGCTCTGATGGCATCAATATTCTACCAACAGAAACATTCACGATTGTCTCAGTGTTCAGGGGTATTTCCAGAGTCCTGCTAAATTGTTTGATCTAAGTCAGGCTGTTATTTTAATATTTTATTATACCACCATGAGATATACAATTACAAAGATGTTCATAAGATGGGTTTTGTGCTGTAAATTAAATGGAGCAACAGATTTTGAAATTGTTGAAGACAAGATACTGTGTCAAAGGGCCAGAAAGATAGTACAGTAGATATGGTTCTTGCCTTGTGTGCTGCTGACCCAGGTTTAATCCGAGGCATTCCATTTGGTTCTCCCAAGTACTGCCAGGAGCATTCCTGAATGCAGAGCCAGGAGTAAGCCCTGAGCATCCCGGGGTATGTCCCCCAAACAAAACATCAGCAACAATAAGTGTGTGTGTATGTGTGTATTGTGTCAATAGTGAATTTGTAGCAGTTTATTAATTTTAATACATCAACTGAAATTATTTGAAACTATTTAAGATTATGTTAGAGAGTGAAGAAGAGAAACAGCCACTTTCAGCCTCTCCCCCTCCTCCCTTCAGATCTTGCATGTCATCTCTCCAGAGCTAATGGATTTCAAGTGAGATCATCAGACACCCTGGTCTGTATTCTTTTTTTGCTTTTTGGGTCACACCCGGCAATGCTCAGGGGTTTCTCCTGGCTCTGCACTCAGGAATCACTCCCAGCGGTGCTTGGGGACCATATGGGATGCCGGGATGGAACCTGGGCCGGCATGAGTCAGCCGCGTGCAAGGCAAATGCCCTACCCGCTGGGCTATCACTCCGGCCCCCTGGTCTGTACTTTTAAATGATATGGTGTCTTCCAGCAAAATATTGCATCCTATCAAAAGTGGGAAAGAGTAACTTTTTTTTCTGTGTGAGAGCATGCACTTTAGATAGTCTAATAGTTGAGAAAGGAATGTTAGTAAGTGGCAATTTGTTGATTATAATCACTTCTTGTTAATCTCTCAACACATGTTTCAATCAAATTATTGCTTCATTTAAAGGGTGCAATGCCACAGAATTGCTGTAATTGACAAACATATGTCTAAAAGGGATCTTTAAGTGGGAGAATTTTTGCTTTTAACATACCAATAATTGAGCTTTTCCTCATTTTCCTTCGCAGTCTTTCTCATTATAACAGTCTTCTCCCATTTCCCATTATCCTCATTTTCTGCCCTTGGGGCTTCTCGGTAAACAATGGAAACCGTTCTTTTCACTCTGTTCTCAGCTTTGCCTTGTGCATCAAGCTGCCACTGGGCCAGCAGTCCTTTCCTCTGTCACAGAAATAAATACAAAATTGGGTAGAATTGTTAAATATGAGTCAACAGAAAGTGTAGAAGATTCAATTATCTTATTGTAATCTAGAATGTCAGGAAATTATTTTCCAAGCAGTTTTGTATTTTTTTCTGCTTTCAGCTACTCTTGTTTATTCTCAGCGTGTGTATAGACCAAGTGAATCTTCTACCTTTAATCTTTTAGTCCTATAAATGAGCTTCACTTTAGTGTGAAAATGAAAAGTGCAGATTAAAATTACCCATGGTACACTGGTTACACATATCCACTGAAATTCTTCAGCTAGGAGAATCACAGTTTGAGCCAGAGAGGTGGTACAAGGGTCATGTGCTTGCTTTGCATATGGGTTACCCATAGCATGGCACTTCTTATAGTCTCCCAATTCCTGCCAGGAGTGATCCTTGAGCCTTGCGGAGCTTGCCAGATGTGGCCCCCCAAACCAACAAAAACAACCAAGCAAGCAACAGCAGTTTTAGTGGAATGGTTATACATATCAAGACCTATACCAGTAGTAGTTCTAATGTTAAAATATCTAAAATGTTTCTTCTTCCCTCCATTTAAAATAAGCTGTTCCAGAGAGGTTACAGTGCTCAGTCAGTTTTTATCCTCATAAATTTTCTTCCTTTCTCATATTTTGTTGTGGGGAATAGGCTTATGGATATCATAAATCTAGTATAATGGCATGTTAACAGGCAAAACACAGAATGAACATCTATTCATCCTAATTTTGCATTTAGTATTATCTCAATTCATTGTAATCTGAATTTGCAAGCAATGCAAGAGACTTCATTTACCATTGCTACCTTTTGGAGATGAACTGTGCAAGCTTCATTCAGTCAGTGCTAACTGGACTCATGCAGTGACAATCTCAGAAATATCATGATGATTCATACCCTGGTCATCTCCTGAGGGGGAGGTGTTTATTCTTTCAGAATAAACAGATAAACAAATAAATAAACATGCAGGGCTAATGTATCTTCCTCAGGACATTCAGAAACCCACAACCTTGAGATAGGGATAAAAACAAGACCTCTGCTTAAATGTACTTTTCCTACTTTTGATAATTGAATGACTATTTTTTGTTTTGTTTTGCTTTGCTTTGCTTTTTTGGTCACACCCAGCAATGCTCAGGGGTTCTTCCTGGCTCTGATCTCAGGAATTACACCTGGCGGTGCTCAGGGATCATATGGGATGCCAGGGAATTGAACCCAGGTCGGCCACGCACAAGGGAAATGCCCTACCTGCTGTGCTAAAACTTCAACCCCAATAACTGAATAACTTAAAACCATGTTCCTGATCACATTCTTTGAGTATCTGAAAATTATGAATATAAAATAAGGCACTGTTTGAAATAAGATATGACTGCAGACAAAAGAAAAATTGTCAGTCGTATAGACAAGGTATCAATCTTCTCTCTCACCAGAAAATGAAGCAGAGAAATGCAGGTCAGCTGGACACATGCTGCTCTACTCAAGTCTCACCATGGACTTGAGTAGAGCAGCCCAAGGTGAGACTCCAGTCTCAAGGTGGCAGCTCCAGTCTAGGTCCTAGGCTAGTAGCTTCAATCAGGATCTCACTGTCCATCACACACAGCTAAATTTCTGTGTTTATCTCTTGAACCAAAATCGTGGTCTCAGGGCCATCGCTACACTTATCAGCTAAATGAAGCTGATAACCTGGTTAAAATGAAGCTGATAACATGGTTATTTTGTTGGGTTTAAAAAAATTCAGGGGAGGGGCCAGAGCTATAGCACATCAGGTAGGGCATTTGCCTTGCATGTGGCTGATCTAGTTTCAATCCTGGCATCCCATATAATCCCCAAGCACCAGCAGGAGTAATTCCTAAGTGAAGAGTCAGGAGTAACCCCTGAGTGTTTCTGGGTGTGACCCAAAAAGAAGCAAATAATATAATGATGATGATGATGATGATAATGATGATGATGATGATGATGATGATGAATAAAAATTCCAGGGAACAGTAGTCCTAGCAGTCATCAAAGTTGAATTTATTTTAAAAAAAAGGAATACAGTGTAGTAGTCTTTTGTATAGAAATTTGTTATTTGCTTTGAGAATTTATGTCTAAGGATGTATTTCTCCATTCAAATAAATACTTTGTGCTTTAAACATCATTTACTTTTCAAACCCATAAAAGGGTTTAGCTTATCTTACATCTTCTCAGTAGGTAAATATTTAGAATAATCTCATGTATTCTTAACACACACATTTACTTCCATTGAGTTCATGTTTAAAATTTCTGCATCTTTTACTGAAATGTTTGCTAGTTGTTGAACTATTTTTAATAAAATAAATTACACATTTGCCAAAAAAAATTAATATAAATGTCTTTGAATATGCTTTTTTTAGTGTTAATCCACATTTTATTTGTTCATATAAACTAACTTACAGTAAATGGTTGTATAGAATTATTATTTTAAATTCCTGGTTTTATGAAACTATAGACTGTTTAAGTGCACCTGGGAATCCTATGAGTATCCCTTGGATGTGTTGTGATGTTAAGCATACAAGGTGTTAACAACTCAGAGATCTGATTATGTTAGGCTAACTGAATCCTGAACCAGATATTAATTTTTGCTGGTTGATGCTGGCAGATTGAATTGAAGACTTATATTCATGACCATCCCCACATTATAATCTGTACGGTTAAATAAAATAATACAGTTGAAGAAATTCTTCCTCCTGACTTCTGTATGCTGTGTCCAATCAATGAATTATGCAGCTACAAGAGTCTTTAGGGAAAAGCATGTGCTAGATGGTGATAGAGCCGATTACCAGAAAACCCTGAGTTTAGTTCATTCATGCTGAAATCTGTCCCTGCTTTCTGCTGAGGGGCTGCTCTTTAAAGCCATCAGATTAGGAACCGTCCTCGCACCAAATCCTGAGGCCTTTAAATGTCAATTTGATGAATGTCCTTCCAGCAACTTTTGACATTTATAATCTCTTTTCAATCCTTTTTTATTCACTCCTATTACTTTGCCGTTACATTTCCCCAAGTTCTAACTGGCTCCTCCTTTGCTTTTCCATTCCTTAACTCATCCCTCATTCCTCCCATTGCTCCATTGTCACCGTCAATCCCGAGTCAGGCCACATGATACATGAGTCAGGCCACTGCGGGTTTATTTCTTGGGCTGAATCTGAGAATTCATGTTGTTATCAGCCTTTGTTTGCATACAGTAGCAACCATAATCTTAACTCTGCCTTCTTTTACTTTTGTTTTATCTAATTAATATTTTATTATATCACTGTGAGATATACAATTACAAAGATGTTCATGTTTGAGTTTTGGTCATACAGTGTTCCAGCACCCATCCCTCCATCAGTGCCCATTTCCCACCACCAATGTCCCCACTTCTCTCCTCCTCCCCTAACCTGCCTCTTTGGCAGGTTCTTTTTAAAAAATTTTTTATTATACCATGGTGATACATACAATTACAAAGGTGTTCATAATTGGTTCTTGGCAATAGAGTATTCCAGCACCCCTCCCTCCACCAGTGCCCCATTTCCACCACCAATGTACCCCCCCCCCCCCCTCCCGCCCACCCCCAGGCTGCCTCAATAGCAGGTAGCCCTGTTTCCTCTCTTTCTCTCTCTGTCACTCTCTCTGTCTCTGCATCTCTCTCCCTCTTATTTTATACATTGTGGCTAGCCCTATGGCAGGTTCTTTATCTCCTCTCTCTCTCTTTCCTTTTCTTACACATTGTTGATTGTGATACATACATTTAAAGGTTATCATGTGTATCTTTTTGCCTATATTCAATGCTCAGTTCTTGGCTGGTATTATCATTTTCGACAATTATTAGCACACTGTTCCCTTCTCTGTCTTACCTAATCTCTGACTCCCACACATTTGTGGTATATCTGGTTTTGGAATATAGCACGGGTGCCATGGGGATTGGGCTGTGTCCAGCTGTAGAGTCTGGACCTTGAAGATGACTGTGCTTGTGTTACATGAGATTTTCTGGCCTCTGAGAGTCTGTGGAGGAGGCAGGAGAGGACCAAAACCTGTCCCCCTTCCAGGATGCTCCATCAGCCTAGTACAGGGCGGACAGGCAGAGACTCCTCCCTGCATCTGAGTACCTGGTGTCTGGCTGAGAGCCTTAGCAGCAGTTCTAGGTGAACCATCAGGACTTTGTGGAAGGGGTCTAAGCCGGGAGGCAGCCCCAGCTTCAGCTCCGTGAAAAGCCTGGTGGGTGGGGGTCACCGAGTCTTGCATATCTGAGCTTGAATTCGGCCTTTCTCTTGGATCCAACTGTGTCTATCTGTGGAGTCCAGATGTTGAGGATGACTGTGGATGTGTTGCGTGAGGCTTTCTGGGCTCTGAGAGTCGGGGGGAGGGGCGAGGGGGGGCAGGCAAGCTCTGCCTTCTTTAACAAGCAGTGGTCTTTGTTATTTTTGCCAAATAGTTTCACTTAACAAGGAAACCAAGCTTAAAAAAACTTATGTGCGGGGCCGGAGCGGATAGCCCAGTGGGTAGGGCATTTGTGTTGTATGCGGTTGGCCCAGGCCGCCCAGGTTCGATCCTCGGCATCTCATATGGTCCCCTGAGCACCGCCAGGAGTGATTCCTGAGTGCAGAGCCAGGAGAAACCCCTGAGCATTGCCGGGTGTGACCCAAAAAAGAAAAAAAAGGAAAAAAAATAGCTTGTTTGATGCAAAAAAAAAAAAAGAAAAGAAAAAAATTGAAAATCTTGGTTTACTGCTTTTGTAGGAGTAAGGCTAATCTGTTGTGGAATAAATCCTGAAGCTAGACTTTTACTAAGAAACACTCCAGAACTTAGCTTTCTCTTTTTTTTTTAATTTTTTTTTATTTATACAATTACAAAGATATACAATTAAAAAGTTCATATTTGGGTTTTGGTCATACAGTGTAGCAGCACCCGTCCCGCCACCAGTGCCCATCTCCCACCACCAACGTCCCCGGTTCCCTCCCCTCCCTCCCCCAGCCCTCCTCCATGGAAGGTTCTTTATTTCTTTCCATTTCTCTCTCTTTCTCTTTTCCTTTTCCCTCCAGACTATGGATTACAGAACATACATTAAAAGGTTGTCATGTGTATCTTTTTGCCTCTATTTAATGCTCAGTTCTAGGTTGGCATTAGAACCCTCAACAATTGTTAGCACATTGTTCCATTTTCTGTCTTACCTAGCCTCTGACTCCCACACGTTTGTGATAATTTACACCTTTGACAAGACCTCCTGATATATGTTTCACTTGACCTTGGATATTGGTATCATAATATGTACATATATATTTATGTTATGCAGATAAATGCAGTCATTCTGTATCTGTCTCTCTCTCCTTCTGGCTAATTTCACTCAACATAATCTTCTCCATGTCCATCCATTTATAGGCAAATTTTATAACTTCATTTTTTCCTAACAGCTGCATAGTATTCCATTGTGTAGATGTACCAAAGCTTTTTATCCAGTCATCAATTTTCGGGCACTCTGGTTGCTTCCAAATTCTGGCTATTGTGAATAATGCTGCTATGAACATAAAAGTAGGGATGGTGTTTCCGCTGCGTATTTTTGGTTTCCCAGAGTAGATTCCCAGGAGTGGTATGGCTGGGTCAAATGGGAGTTCAATTTCTAGTCTTTGGAGGAATGTCCATATTGTTTTCCAGAAAGGCTGTACCAGCCGGCATTCCCACCAACAATGGATGAGTGTCCCCTTTTCCCCCACATCCATGCCAGCACTTGTTGTTCTTGCTCCTTTGAATATGTGCCAGTCTCTGTGGTGTAAAGTGATATCTCATTGTTGTTTTGATTTGCATCTCTCTGATGATCAGTGATGATGAGCATTTTTTCATATGTTTTTTGCCATTCGAATTTCTTCCTTGCTGAAGTTTCTGTTCATTTCTTCTCCCCATTTTTTGATGGGGTTGTTTGTTTTCTTCTTGTAAAGTTCTACCAGTGCCTGATATATCCTGGATATTAACCCCTTATCAGATGGGTATTGGGTGAATATTCTTTCCCATTCTGTGGACTGCTTTTGTATCTTAGTCACTGTTTCTTTTGAGGTGCAGAAGCTTTTTAGTTTCATGTAGTCCCATATGATTTAGTTTCATGTAGTCCCATATGCAGAACTTAGCTTTCTCCTACTCTGGTACTTCAGTTTTACATTATGCCATCGCACCACTTCCATTACTGTTTTATAGCTATAATAAAGACAGGGCTTTTGGATTCAAATGCACACAGCAAACATGAATGTGTGTGTGAAGCCAACCCAGGCAGGACAGTAATGAATGGCCGTTGTACTTTATGCTAGGTTCCCATAGGAGTGGTAGACTGGCTGACTTTCAAATTCTGCCATCCATGCACAAAAACATCTTAAAAGGCTAAACAAGGCCTGGAGGCCATGGTTTTGTGACTCAATCATGCTTGTACTTACTTATTTGCTTCCATTTACTCTTTCCTTATTCCGTTCTTGACTCCTGAAGTTCTGATTCCTGGAACTTCAGAGTTATCTCATATACCATGTACTTGGGGAAACATTCCCTGACATTTTATTTTCTCATCTTCTCTAGCCTCTGTGATATTTATGTGATTCCTCCCCAGTTGAAAGGTTGCTTCATTTAGTATTATTGTGGGAGCGTATGTCCCAACACTCAAACTCACGCTTGAGATGAAAGCCATGGGCCATTCTAGGCTTCTCTGTCCTTCCAGCTCTAGCCCCCTTAAGCAAAAAAAAAAAAAAAACCTTCTAGATCATCACACATTTGTTTTGTGGATTTGGTGGCACTTGGAGAACTGGAGACATAAATTGGGATGGGACATAATAATTTTGGGGGGAAAGTAAAGGACAGGCATTATTTAGTGAGTAGTGAATGTATGGCAGTTAGTCTGCTACATATTTTATTTACATTTCTCTCTATAACCCTAATCGCAACTCTTCTGGGTTCATTCTATAGATGATCTAACTAAGGCCAAGAGTGGTTCAGAACCATGTCTAAGGCTACTCAGGTTTTGACCCAACTCTGATTCCTTTTCTACTCCTCACGTTGTTTTGAGTCATTCCCCTCCCCACCCCCCCCTCTCTTTCTTTCTTTCTTTTTCTTTTTTTTTTTAATATTTTTCGTTAGTGTTTTATTTTGTGGCTACACCAGGCAGTTGTCAGGGGGTGTTCCTGGCTCTGTGCTCAAAATAGATCCCTGGTAGGATCTGGTACTCGGGGGACTATATTGTACCATGGATTAAATCCAGTTGTGGCCATTGCATCCACCAGCAAGGCAAGTGCCTAAACTCCTGTTCTATCTCTCCAGCCCCATTTCCACACTGCTGTGAGCCCCCAGCTGGCTTGGCAGAAACATAAAGGAGCCAAAGATAGGCAATGGTTATAACCGTGCCTCAGTACTGAAAGCAGCACTTAGGACTACTGGAAGAGTAGTAGCTGATGGCGCTTGTCATCTCTCTGAACTCAGAGTGAATGATGTGCTACATGACCCTTTATGTAAAGGAAGTCAGAAATCACTGTGCTTATCGCTCCACACACCCTCTATGTATTGTGCATTCATGGAATATATAGCAAAGAACATACTACCTGCTGCATTCATCAAGAGAATGTGATGGAGGGGCCAGAGCAATAGTACAGGGGTAGACATTCGTGAGCGTAGGCCAGGGGCAAGCCCTGAGCACTCTGTTTGACTAAAACAAATAAAAGAAATGTGATTAAATTTTTTAAGCAATTTTGTAAGTTGAAAAAAAATGGATTTTACTACTTGGAGATTATATCAAGTCCTGTCTATAGTAAGATACTGTCACTAGAGGGGTAAATTGGGTGGGGGGTGGAGTGGGAGTGAGGGGCCCTCCCAAGAAATGCTGAAGGGGCCCAGCACCTCTCCTGGCTATGGCTAAATGCAGCCCATATGTAATTGGTAGCTTATGCTGTCCTTCAGCACAACACTGAGCATGCAGTGTTGCTCAGTCCCAGAGACACTCACCAAGGCTCATCTGGCTCACCTTTCCCAGGATGCTCAAGGAACCACGTGGTGACAGGGATGAAGCTGGTCGGACACATGCAAGGTGCATGCCTCACCTCAGAGGAGTTACTTTATAAGTTTTCTGTAGAAACAGTATTAAATAAATAATTTTATCAATATCAGTACTTGTCACTTGTCTTCCCGTTGTTCATCGATTTGCTTGAGCGGGTGCCCCCCAAAAAGTATCTCTTAAAGTTGATGGCTTGAGAATGGCTCAACATTACTCTGGGGAGATGGTAAAAATATGTGGAAACTGAGTGAATTTAAAAGCTGTGATATAAGGTTATACTTGAAATCATTAATAATGTTTTTAGAAATGTAACATACACTGAAAAAGAAGCACCCTTTTTAATGCTAGAGCACTTTAACCTTTAACATTCATGATTCATGCATGAACACTGCATTTTTTTTAAAGTATGTACTTTATCCAATTGCAAGGTATATTTTAGCACCACTTAAAAAAGGGGAGAGGGGTAAGTTGGTAACATTCCAGGGCCACAAGTGGACCTTTCAAATATAAAGCTTTTCTTGTCTCCTTGAAATAAAGGTTGAGAGAATGCTGTAAATTCCATTCCTTCCAAAGTAGAAATAACAGAGAAAGGAAACTGCTCTTGGTACTTTAGGGAATATGAGTTACTACCAAAGTGTTGGAGATTCCCATTCCCATCCTTAGACTAAATAAATGGCCACTGCAGACAGTCATCTGTCAAAACACTCCTTTTGCTTTCTTGGCAGTTCACTTTAACAGATGAGTGGCTTCTTTATTGCAGTATCTTTTTGCTTATCATCTTTAAAAAATAACTGAAGTAAATTTCTATGTGATACCTGAGTAACTCCTATATCTTTAGACTCCAAATGTGAGGTTTTTTTCCATGGAAAAAAAATACTAGATTTATTTAGACTTCTTAGAAACATTTGGATCAATTACTCTAATTGATTTGCATAACAGAATCCTGTAAAAAGGATCTGGATCCAGTTACTGTCCACCTTGACTCAACTTTGGGATACTCCAAACACATTTGTGTTCTGCAGAAATAACTTGGATACTTTTAGTGCTTGGCACTCTTAAAATGAGACTTAGAAAATGTTTTAATTTATATATTAAAGAAAGATACTTTCAAATAAATTCCAGTTAAAACATTTTCCTATGCCTTAAAAAAGTAAAATAGTAGCAGATGATAAAGGAATATCTTAATATCATTGAAGCTAATTATAGAGATAAAGTTTAGAGTTATTTCTATCAGGACTAAATTTTGGCAGCATATGGATGTATTTTATTTCAAGTTAACCTAGTACTTAAAACTGGAACAGTTGCTGCCTTTCAGTTTTGTTTTAGACATGTGCTATGCTACAAAAGTACTTTCTATATACTGCAAAAGATCACTGCAAAAATTTTCTCTTATATTTGGGAAGGGGGTTATTTCCAAAAGGATGACCGAATACTTTTGTCCATGATAATCAAAAATTTGGGATTAGGTTTGATGATTGACTTTTTAAAAGAATCAGATTTCAATGAAAAGAGTATTGTATATTAATATCTAGGTATTCAGACTTCAAAGTCAAAATGAATATGTCTTTTTTATTCAGAATGTAATATAATATCATAGCTATGAATTTGTTTAAGTAAAAGACATTTTTATACACAGATACTTTCCTGCTTAGTGTCTTAAATTACATTAATTAAGCACTATGTAAAATAATAGATAATTATAGTGTTTTTAATGTAGATGCCAGTGGATTTGCTAGTCTTTCTAAATGACTATTGTTGGTTAATAGTCTTCAGGGATCATTTATATAGCCATTGTGGTTCTAAAAATATCTCTAAATACCAGTAGCCTCTTTTTTTTTAAGCATAGCTATTATAAATTCACTTTTATTTCAAGTCTGTTAGTTTGATTATATCATTCCAGTTACTTTTCTGTGTAGCAAAAATGATAGCAATGTTGAAAGTGAGAGGAAAGGAAATATAGAAAATCTCAGAACAGGTAGTAGTTAAATAGCGATAGATTTGAGGCAGGGCTGTAGGTAACCTGTCCTTTTTGGATATTTTTCAGCTCTTCATCAGGATTTTAACCAGAGATCCTTTTTGTAGTCTCATTGTTTTTATTTTAATTAATATTTCTATGATGGAGAGATAATTAGGTAAATGCTGTTGAATGTTAAATATGGTAGCTTAGGGAAAAATAAGCATTTCTGGGTCAAGCCCTTAACCAAATATTGTCATCTCCAAGCTGAAAAATTGAATTGAACGCCACCATCCCATCAGACCCTCCTAGACACTCAGTAGTAGTTCATTATCGAAGGCTGTTCCAGAATGAAATGGCTGATTATGTCAAAGTTAATGGTGCACTTTTTAATCTGTTACTGATGCAGTGAATCTTGATGTGAGAATAATTCCAACCTCATTAAGCTAGCAGATACAAGGAG
The DNA here is from genome assembly GCA_021461705.1 of Cryptotis parvus. NCBI lineage: Eukaryota > Metazoa > Chordata > Mammalia > Eulipotyphla > Soricidae > Cryptotis > Cryptotis parvus. The sequence goes on from JAJIBD010006097.1 coordinate 33,409, forward strand.
GAAGGTTCCAACAGTGTGAGGCTGACTGTCACTTTGAGCACTGTTAGGGCTGATGTGTGAGGTCCTCAGTGCTGTCGTCGCCTGTGGTGGCTGCAGATTGTTGTCCCAGGTCCATAAGGGTCTGTAGGAATCTCTAAGCAATCCAAGGCTCCCCTGATACCTGCTGCCTTGTGGAACATTGATGCAGAACAGACTCGGGTATAACCAGACCAGACAAGTTCATAAGCCTAATTTTGGACAGAGAAATGCTGGACTTGGTGACCATTCAAACCTATTGTGCCTCATAGTAGTGTTCTGAGCTATGTTCCAGAATATCCTAGAGATTCAAGCATCATGCCTTTGCTTGATTTGCAGTCTTTGGAATTCCCAAATTTCAAAATTGAATTTCAAAAACTTGTCATGAATGAAATAGAGTTTTAAAGGCTTACTCCAAATTCTTCATTAGTATTAGTATGACCAACAGGTTAATTTGCACTCTCTGATTAACTGCTTTAGGGATACATCTTAGAATAAAGCTCCTGCCCTTTTGTGCCCATGTTTGAAGCCTCTATAGTAACTTCAGTAAACTGCCTTGCCTTTCCCTTTGATGTCCGTGCACATTACATTGGACAGCTGTCGATATGTTCACAGCTTCTTGTGACTGCACTATCGCCTAGCGTTACATTCTTATCTATTTCAGAACTTGCTTTTTTCCAATTGAATTATAAGTTCATGAAAGAATTAGTAGAGAAATAGTGCAGTGGGTAAGGGTACTTTGCTTATATGTATTCCCCCTGGTGTTCAGTCTCTAGCATCCCATATGGTCCCCCATGTGCCACCAGGACCAGGAGTAACCCCTGAGTACCACTGGATGTGGGCCACCCAAGACAAACCAGTAGGTTATTCTGATGACTGCTACTATATGATAGTATGATGCAACATGGTACATTTAGATTTATTTTATGCTTTAAGTGCCATTTATTACATTTATGTTTTTAATAAAGAATACTCTTGCTCGTCATAAATATCTTTGAAAATTTGTCCTAAATATTCATTGATATAGCTGGTTAATTATAGTTAAAGGCACTTCACAAGTAGGAAAAAATGTTGTGAAAAAATATATATAACCATTTAACCTTGCTGATTAAGATCATCCTGATACTCTACAGTCAGGTAATATGCTGAAATAAATTAAACCCTGCAGCTGATAAAGGACTATAGAGGTTTCTCTAGATTATAAAGAATATAGGTGGTATATAAATATATAGACATATATATTGCTAAAATTGCTAAAAATTTGGGATTTTTTTTCAGTTTTTAATCTAGTTCTATTAACTTCACATTGTTTTTGTTTTGTGAAGGGTAGGGGGTACACCAGGAGGCCCTCAGGGTTTTCTCCTGACTCTGCACTCAGGGGTCACTCCTGGGCCAATCTCAGGGAACCATATGGAGTGCTGGGGATTGAACCCGGTCAGCCATGTGCAAAGCAAGTGCCTTACCTGCTGTATTATTCCCCCAGTCCTAACTTCACAATGTTGGTGTACATGTTCTCTGCCATTTTAACATAGCATAGGTTCTGGTATCAAACAGTTCTTTCTAACACCATGCATTTATCATGGTAGATCTTGGAGACTATGATTGCTATTGAGTATAATAGCATTTATTTATTTAGTCTATATAACTGCTAAAATAGAAACTCATTTGTGTATTTTATACCTTTCAAATAACTGAAAAACTAAAGTCAAATTGCAAAAGATAAGAAATTTAAGTCAAATGTTAAATAAATTTAACATTTATTGTGAAATGAATGTTAAAGACTAGAGAAAGATAATTATGGCAAAATTTTTTTTAATTTTTTATTTTACAATTACAAAGATATACAGTTAAAAAGTTCAATTTGGGTTGGCACAGGAGCAGCACCCACCCGCCACCAGCGCCCCACCTCCCACCACCAACGCCCCGGCCCCCTCCCCCTCCCCCACCCCCCCCCTCCAGGCAGGTTCTTTATTCTTCCATTCTATCTTCCTTTCCTTCCCTCCAGACTATGGATTACAGAACATACATAAAGGGTTGCATGTGTATCCTTTTGCCTCTATTAAGCCAGTTCTAGGTTGGCATTAGTACCCCTCACAATTGTTAGCACACTGTTCCATTTTCGCTACCTAGCCTCTGAAACGTGATAATTTCCACCTTGACAGGACCTCCTGATCTATGTTTCACTTGACCTTGGATATTGGACAAATATGTACCTATATATTTAGTTATGAGATAAATGCAGTCATCTGTAACTGCCTCTCTCCTTCTGGCTAATTTCGCCAACATAATCTTCTCCATGTCCATCCATTGTAGGCAAATTTTATACTTCATTTTTCCTAACAGCTGCATAGTATTCCATTGTGTAGATGTACCAAAGCTTTTATCCAGTCATCTATTTGGCACGGGTTGCTTCCAGATTCTGGCTATTGTGAATAAGCGCTAGAACATAAAAGTAGGGATGGTGTTCCGATTTGGTTTCCCAAGTAGATTCCCAGGAGTGGATGGCTGGGCAAATGGGAGTCAATTTCAGTCTTTGGAGGAATGTCCAATGTTTTCCAGAAAGGCGTACCAGCCGGCATTCCCACCAACAATGGATGAGTGTCCCCTTTCCCCCACACCCACGCCAGCACTTGTTGTTCTTGTTCTTTTGAATATGTGCCGTCTCGTGGTGTAAAGTGGTATCTCATGTTGTTTTGATTTGCATCTCTCTGATGATTAGTGATGATGAGCATTTTTTCATAGTTTTTGGCCATTCAATTTCTCCTTGCTGAAGTTTCTGTTCATTTCTTCTCCCCATTTTTGATGGTTTTGTTTTCTTCTTGTAAAAGTTCTACCAGTATTATGGCAAAATTTTGACTTTGCATTATATGTAAAAGATTACCTATAATCTTTGTGATCATTTTGAAAATTTTACTGGGGACCATAGTTTATCGGGTTGACAGTTCCATATTGCATGCAAATGGGACTTTTCCAAGCACAGTCAGGAAAGAGGCAAGTAAAATGAAACCTGTTTTTGTTGTTTGAAGGAGAAAGGGAGCTAGGAAGCAGCAGCACACTGTAGAATATTGTAACACTTTTCCTTTGTAATTTAACTATATTCATTGATTTCCTTAGTTTTGGTTTGGAGCCCCTAGATGATGCCGGGAGTTGTTTCCCGAGCTCTTGGGGCTGCTCCTGCAACTGCTTTAAGCTAAGAATCAGCCCCTTGAGTCCCCTCCAGCCCCTGCTTTTGATTTTTTCTCCTTTCTCCCTTTTTTTTTTGGTTTTTAATTTTTTGCCCCAGTGGTGCTCAGTACTTACTCCTGGCTCTGTGCTCTGGGGCCACTCCTGGAAGTGTCTAAGGGACCATATTCAGTTCTAGGGATTCAAACCAGGATCTGTGGGATACAAGGCAAACACCTTACCACCATCACTAAATTGCCTCCACTCCTTTGCCTCTGCACAAAAGCAAGAAAATCACCACTGCTTTCTCAACTTCGTACAGATGCATTTGAGAGATAAAAGTGAATGGCCTTGGAACCTGATAGGTGTCCTCAGGGTTTTATTATCCCTTATTCTTGCCCTCAACTTAGGTAAAAGGGCTTTAGAAAACCTTAATTTATTAGAACCTGCAAATTTCATTCCCTGTAGGGCTAGACTGTAGCCTCAGAAATCTTGTCCAATTTATTTTTAAGAGCGCATTATTTATGCATTGGTTTTTCCATATCTTCCTCACCGACAGAAATAAATGATGTTTTTAGTCAAGGGGCGGAGAGAAGGATGATAAAGGTATTGCTGAGAGTGTCCTGCTACAGCAGCAACAAAAATATCTCATTGCTTGAGGCATTCTAAGACATTTTTGAAATCTTGAGTTTAATAAATAACGTATTTTTGATTTAATGATATGGTAAAATTTTCCTGTTCTCCATTCCCCCACTCCTTGCTCCCTGGCCACTGCTTTGCTCACCTCTGTTTGTTTTGCTTTCCTTGCAGAGACCCTCCTTGATGACTTCCTGCTCACGTACACCGTCTTTATGACAACTGACGACTTATGCCAAGCACTGCTGAGGCAATATCCTTCATTACCTTCAGGATGGAGCATTGGCTTCCTTGAGACAGATGTCTCACGTTAGGAATTAACTGCCTTTCCTAATTTACTCAACCCTGCGGTAGAGCGTGGATAGGTTAAATATTAATGCAGTGACATCCAAGAGAAGAAATGAAATGAAACGGAGAGAATAGAATGGGCAGTGGTGGGGTGAGGGGGTTTGGACACACTGGAAATGCAGCGTTCTTGTTCTCACATTTTTCCCGTGGGGGGGTGGTTGAACTGTTCTGTTTGTTTTCATCAACCCTGTGTCTTTAGAGTTTTGAAATCTGGAGGTAAATTTAACCAATGGGTAAAGTTAGGGTCAGAGCAATAGTAACAGGGATTAAGGCCACTGTTTTGCAGGCAATTAATCCCAGTTTGATTCCTGACACCGATGCTGCCTTTGGGACTCCCCAACACTGCTGGTATATACCTAAAGCAATCTGACCTCTGGTCACTCGTGAACACAGAGCTTGCTAGGAAGTAAACCCTGATCACTGCTGGGTGTGGTCCCAAGCAAAACAGAAAAGCTGGAGTAAAGAAATTGAACATAGTGGCAGTACATGATCTTTTAAAACTGTGTTCATGAGTGTCAGACCATTTGTGCATAAATAAACACACATGTGTGATTTTGTGTTTTTGGGCAAGAGTTCTGGTAGAGCAAGCTGTTCCCCACAGGGGAAGTAAGTCCTAGTTCTTCAACCTGTGGTCTGGGGACCAGTTCCAGGTTGCAAATAATTTCCTGTCTATTGTATTGCAACTAAACAGCAACAAACATCACAATAGTTAAAAACTTAATGAGTTGTTTTGTTTTCCCTTTTGTGTCACACCTAGGCCGCATGTAAGGCAAACACTGTACCCACTGTACTACTGCTCTGGCCCCTTAATGAGTTTTTTTAGCATTGGTTTAATAATAAAATGCCATCTACATTGGTTCTTGGTTCTGACTAGCCATCAACCAGTTTGCAAAGAATTTCTTCGATTTTCCTCATTCTCAGGCATAAAAAAAAAAGTGGAATAACATTAGTCTAAATAACTATCTGGAATCAACCCATTTTAGAGTCTTGTCACATGCTTTCCTTACAAAGATAGACATGGTTAAGTTAATGACCAGTTGAAGCATTTTGACTTTATCCTCTAAGTAAAACAGAGGTGACATCTAAGTATTAGAAATAACCAAAAAGCTAAGTAAATTTGATTATTGGGGGGGTGGGGGGCGCCACACCCAGCAGTGCTCATGGGTTACTCCTGGTTCTGCACTCACGAATTACTCCTGGCTGTGCTTGGGGACCATATGGGATGCGGGGAATTGAACCTGGGTCAGCCACATGAAAGGCTGTGGTATCGCTCCAGCCCAAGCTCAGTAAATTTAGATTCTTGTCTTACACTGCCTAAGAAAACTGCTTTAATTTAAGTAGCCTATTAACCACCATGAGTTTATACCACCACACTGAAAGTTCCATTTTAGAACACATGAAAACCTTTAACAGGATGAACTTTTTTTAATATACCTAAATTTTATTAAATCCTAATAATAATGTCCTGGTCTATAGCTTTTTCCTGTTAAGTAATTATTTCTCCCCACTTAATAGCATTTTTCCTGATTGAATTAATACTTTAAAATTCTATAGTTGGGGCCGGAGCAATAGTCTAGCGGGTAGGGCGTTTGCCTTCCACGCGGCCGCCCATGCCGGCCGGGTTCAATCCCGGCATCCCATATGGTCCCCTGAGCATGGCCGGGAGTAATTCCTGAGTGCAGAGCCAGGAAAAACCCTTAAGCATTGCCAGGTGTGACCCAAAAAAGCAAAAAAAAAAAAAAAAAGAAAATTATATAGTTTTCATAATTGAACATGAAACAAGAAATGATGAATTACCTTTGGTACTTTACTATGCTTTATGGACAAACAAGGCCACAGAGATTTTGAAATCTTTTATAAACACTTCATAAACATTATTAGTTAATTTTGGATCTGGAGGAGGCTGGAGTGATAGCACAGTGGATAAGGCACTTGCCTTGCACTTGGCCGTCCGGATTCCATCTCTGGCATCCCATATGGTCCCCTGAGCACTGCCAGGAGTAATTCCTGAGTGCAGAGCCAGGAGTAACCCCTGAGCATTGCTGGGTGTGACCCAAAAAAGCAAAAAACCAAAAAATTTGAATCTGGAAACTTTCCAGAACTTTCATTCCACACTTTCCAAGTTGGATTGTTATGAAGAAATTTAGCAATATTACAAAGTTTTCCATTTCTCTTTTTTAAACAGGTTTTTAGTAAAGTATGAGCTAATTTTTGAGCTAATTTCTTATGCCAGCATATTTCTAAAAGGATTATCTTTTTTAAAAATGTAGTTTGGTCGGGGCCGGAGCGATAGCCCAGCGGGTAGGGCGTTTGCCTTGCACGTGGCCAGCCTATGCCGCCCGGGTTCGAATCCTGGCATCCCATATGGTTCCCCAAGCACCGCCAGGAGTAATTCCTGAGTGCAGAGCCAGGAGAAACCCCTGAGCATCGCCGGGTGTGACCCAAAAAGCAAAAAAAAAAAAAATGTAGTTTGGTAACCTATTAGATGCCTTCACACTATTGTTTTTAAAATGATTTTAATGTTATCTGTGATTAGCATTGAATAATGCTTTCATCATAGAATTTGATTTTAAAAAAGTTTGAAACAGGGATCCTCCTGGAAAAATGGGCTAATGTGTGACCCCTTGCAGTGCTCATGGGACTATGTGGTGCTGGAGAGTCAAGCAGGATGCAAGGTGGGGCTGGAGTGATAGTACAGCTTGTTCAAGGCTTTTGCCTTTAACGCGCCAACCCATGTTCTATCCCTGGCATCCTATATGGTCCCCCAAGCACTACCACTTCCAAGAGTAATTCCTGAGTGCAGAGCCAGTAGTAGCCCTTAAGCATCACTGGGTGTGACCCAAAAAAGCAAAAACAGAAATAAAAAAGCAGGATGCAAGGCAAGCACTGTAAGCCTTTATTATCTCTCTGGCCCTGAGCCTAGTATATTGCCTTTTAAGTTACCTTCATATAATTTTAACAGCAATTAATACTTAGTCATTGTATACTAATTGGGAGATGACTTTAAGTATAATAAAAATAATTTGTGCACCCTAAATCTCATTATCTTTAGAAACCATTAAGTATATTTATTTTCAGATAATGAACGCATTCATGTAAGTAAGCATTGTTGATAGAAATGGATTGTTCTAATGTGTTCTGACTTGCTTTCCTACCCATACTCAGTATTGTGATTGTTCTTTCAGTAAATGTGCTATTGGACCCTCATTCTTGTGGTTTCCCATTAAATGTGTATGTAATAATCTGGATAACCACCCTCTATGATGGAAGGATTAGGTATTCCTTTTTTTTATTTCAGTGAAAATGAAAATTTAGCTTTCTTTTGTATTTGCACATTTGATAAATTCTCTTTTCAAGCAAATTCTTAGGGCTGGACATTGAATAACACCATAAATTATACTCCAGAAATCTCTCTGCTCTCATTTGAGGTTACATTTTGTTTGGTTTGATTTGGTTTGGGGAACACACCCATGGTGCACAAAGAAGGAAATTTCTGGCCTGTCCCTAAACTTAGGGGCCCATATGCAGTGCAGGGGATTGAATCTAGGATCCTGGTAAACAAAGAATATGCTCAGACCTTTGAGGTAAACTCTGACCCCATCATTAGATGAGCCACGTTAGAAGTCTCTGGTTTTACAGAAGTGTCTAAGTTCTCTGAGAATCAAGGAATAGCTGCCCGAGTTCTAATTTAACTTCAATGGAAATAGTGTCCATCTATGTAGTGAAGCCAAAAGGAGCCATCCTTGAAAATAGTGGGCCAGCTGGTATTTTTTTGTGGTGCCCTTAACCTGTGCTGCTTAAAGAGAACTATGTCAGCAGCTTTCAGTAACCCTCATCTAATTCTCATCTTCATGACTTGCAGCCCAGGGCATGCAGTTGTTATCTGGGTCTACTCTTTTGTGTAATTGTCTTTTGGTTTCTGTACACATATTCTGTTGTTCTTACATCCGTAAATAATTGTAAATTCTTTGGAAACTATGCTTTGGCATATTTTGTAGACAGAGGAATCAATGTTTCTCTTCCTAATTTTACATTTTTAAATATGGTGTACTTTCTTAACCCTTTGTACTTATTCTGCTAAGAAGTATCAAGGCAAAGAAGAAAACTCAGATGTCCCATGTCGGAAGCGCAAGGTCTTGCATCTCGTTTCCCAGTGGATTGCTCTGTACAAGGACTGGTTACATGAAGATGAGCATTCAAAAATGTTTTTAAAGGTAATATAATACTAGAATTCTCAATCTCAGTGGTTGCATTTGTGTTATGCTATGAATTTTAAAACACTCATTTGTAGTTTGCAATCATTCTGCCTTTCTGTAGTACTCAAGTTGTGATTCAAACTATGAATTTATTTTTATTTCTGAGAACTGATTGTTCATACATAGAATTTTTGTTTTAAATAATTTTCTATTAAAACTGCCAATTACAATCACTAATTTAAAGTTGATTTACATTTTGATTGCAAATGAAATCAAAGTAAAATAAAATATATTCTGAAACTTGCTCTTATTTAATGTTGATTATAAGTTTAAACTAGTTACATAGATAGGATTCTTATAAGACATTTATCATTTTTTTAATTTTTTTTTTACATCTACAAAGATATACAATTAAAAAGTTCATATTTGGGTTTTGGTCATACAGTGTTCCAGCACCCATCCCTCCACCAGTGCCCATCTCCCACCACCAACGTCCCCGGTTCCCTCCCCCCTCCCCAGCCCTCCTCCATGGCAGGTTCTTTATTTCTTTCCCTTTCTCTCTCTTAAAACATTTATCATTTAAAAGCTATAGTGTCTATAAGTACATTGTGAAACGTTTTTAAGTCATGCTTTATTTTGAGAATTTTTTAAATTTTTTAAAATTTTTTTATTATACCACCGTGAGACATACAATTACAAAGGTGTTCACAATTGGTTCTTGGTAATACAGTATTCCAGCACCCCTCCCTCCACCAGTGCCCCATTTCCACCACCAATGTACCCCACCCCTCCCACCCACCCTCAGGCTGCCTCAACAGCAGGTAGCCCTGTTTCCTCTCTTTCTCTCTCTGTCTCTCTCTCTGTCCCTGCATCTCTCTCCTTCTTGTTTTACACATTTTGGCTCTCCCTGCAGATATTTAGAGTTTATCACTTAAGTCTCTTTGTGTATATTCAATGGTGGGTTTTAATCTGCCATTACCATTTCACACATTTAGTAAAACACTGGTATCTATTTATTTTGAGAATTTTAATATACAATAACTTGTAAAATAGATATGAACTTAGGTTTAACTTTGAAATAGATAACAGATATATTCTTTGTAATGATCATCTCAAACCAGAAGATTCTCCGGAAATGACTTGCAGGTAGATGAATTCCTTTAGTCATCAAGCCATTTTAGCAGTACGGATTAACACAGAAAAGGGATAGAATGTAATTTAAGCAAGAAAGAGCTTCTATTCAGAAAAGGCAATTGTCTAAACTAATTCTTCCTTTCATGAAGGAAACCACTTTGAATTCAAAATTAAGATGTCATTTAGACATCCAATTAAAATCTGGTTTAACCAGCACTTTGGGTAAACTAATGCTATTTTTAATACAACTGGGTAATTCAATTGATTTTTGTCCTCCCAAATGATTATGAGCTTTATGTTTTTAAATAGAGAATAAGCTTGGATATCTAAAACAGCCTAACAAGGATCTCTTAAGTTGCCAACTATCTCTTTATCCCCAAAGGCTCTAAGAGCCAGTTCCTGTTTAGTCGAGCCCTAAGGTGGAACTCCACTCAGGATCTCTCATCCATATCTGGATGTCCCCAGTGTTCCTGATAGGATAATCATGGTTTGCATTTTTATCCTCATGAAGAGGTGGACATTACTCCAATTTAACTGCCATTTTTCTTTTTCCCCTCAGACAATATACAGGAATGTACTGGATGATGTATATGAATATCCAATACTGGAAAAAGAATTAAAAGAATTTCAAAAGATACTTGGAATGCATCGTCGTCAGTAAGTGTTCATTTGTATTACAGTTAATGAAAGAAAGAAACAAGGAAGAGACAGAATTTGGGATATCTTACACATAGTTTATTTTGAACATTTTGAATGCAGGTATTCAAATAGCCAGTTACTTGGGAAACTCATAGCTTTTTTTTTTTTTTGGGTCACACCCAACAATGCTCAGGGGTTTCTCCTGGCTCTGCACTCAGGAATTACTCCTGGTGGTGCTCGGGGGACCATATGGGATGCCGGGGATTGAACCCAGGGCCGGCATGGACCAGCCGCGTTGCAAGGCAAACGTCCTACCCACTGGGCTATCCCTCCAGCCCTCTCATAGATATTTTTGATGGACTAGGAAAAAAATTTTTACAAGTTGATCCCAGTAAGTTGTGGAGCTCTTCTAAAGCTTGGTTTTATGGATTCCCTGAGGTTTATCAATTTAAAAGATTAAAGAAAGCCATTTGCTCAATGACTTTCAGCATGTTTAAGTATCCCTGAGGCATCTATCATTCGTTTTTCTAGTTGCCAATATCTGACTACTCAGTGATTTACCACTGACTCTCCTTTTGGTAAATGAAAACATCAAGCCATTACTCAGATATAATTGCAAAGTTAGTCTTAAGGGAAAAATTGTTCATTGATTTACAGTGTGGTTTCTACTTAGTAAGAGATGAAACACATCTGTTGTCAAGTTGTGGAAAACTTCCATTATGATTTCAATAGTCACAGATGCACTTCTCATAGACAATGTTTATTCGGGATGTTCAAATTAGTAAAGCAAAAACCTATGATAAATTTTATGAACTGAAGTACAAGTTTTGCATGCATGTGGCCTGAGTTTGTAATCCCCCAGCACTTTGTGGTCCCCAGACACTGCCAGGAGCAATCACTGACACAGAGTTGGGAATAGCCCTTAAGCACTGCTAGAAGTGTCACCCCTTCCCCCCAAAAAAGAAGTAAAAAGAAAGTTGCAAATACTAGCATAGATGTGCTGGAGAGTATTGTGAATTTGGGAGGCCTACTTTATTTAATAGAATTTGCACTATAGTAAGTTTCCATAACTAAGATTAATATGAAAATATGAACAAATGAATGAAACGAAAAGATAAAGGGCAACTTTTGCATCAAAAGAATTCCCAACATGAAAGTTGCTATCAGCCATAAGACAGGTCTGCGATAGTTGAGGAACATAAACGCATGGTTTAAACCACTGATATGCTTTTGATACAGAAGCTGCCATAAAATGGTAAATAAAATACTAAAATAAGACTTATATAGAGGTGTGGTTCCTGATATCAGGAGATGACATCTTAGATCTGAGCCCAAGTGTTGAGCTTCATGCATTTTTCTCTAGCTGCAGTATACTCATGAAGGAGAATTTATTTCTTTCTGAGAACCAGGCTGAGGCCTTTGACTTCAGTTTGCCTAACACATGTGAAGCTGGCCATGATTCTGGGCCATGTTTCACCCAGGTGCACGTGCACCAGGAGTCCAGAGCATAGGCAGAGATGGTACCTCTACAGTGTCCCCAGCTCGTGTCACCAGCTCCGCCCCTTATAGCATCATCCTGAAAAAGATGCTCCTTGGTTGACATTTGTAGCTATCAGAATAGCAATAGCTTACCCCTAATCTCTCAATAGAATGAGGAGACTTGTGAGTTTCTGGTTTATCACTTGTGAGAAAAATAGGAGTGTCTGGACTGAATAACTTCAGTTCGTGGCTTGCTGCTCACTTTCTTTTAGGGGAAAGGCCAAAGATGCTTGTAGTATGGCAAATTTGTTGCTCTCTATGGGTCTCTTGAAACCCAGAGCCCAGTATCACGGCTACTGCACAGAGTAAATGAATGAATACAGTGTTTTGTCTTATTGAAAAGCAAAAACCTCTGACTGGTGCATAAAACTTAGTTTGCAGTGACAGTAGCTGCATTATTCTGGGCTGACTTCTTGTCCTTTTTCCTTTCAGCACCGTAGATGAATATTCACCACAGAGGAAGGTAAGGCATGACTGTTCTCTGTCTGAAATGGGCTGATCCAGTTTGGATACCTTGCTTTGCCACACTTGGCATTAAAACAAACACATTTCAGCATTAAAACAAATACCATCTCCAGACCCAATGGTTGGGCCAGTCTGGGAAGCTCAGGGCTGCAGTTGACCTACCCCTTCCTGCTACCACAGCCTTCCTGAGCTCATGCAGAGCCAACTCCAGGCCGTGCACCTGACTATGACATTCTGCATGTATTTTCAGAGTATTTTGGAGTCTCAGAATTTCCCTCATCTCTCCAGAGCAATGTTTTTTGAGTCTCAAAACATTGATGCAGAAAAAAGAAAAGGGAGAAGAAATCTAGGCAAGAAATCTTCACTGAAAGAATTAAGCAAGTCTTAATGATTTTTGTGCTCCCCAGTGGTTAGGTGCTTTTTTTTTTAAATAGAGGATAGGCATGCAAATCTCAAGTAGAGATCTCTTAAGTATCCAACATGCAGAAAGGGATGATAGCATGTGTTCAAAAGAATGAATCTGCTTTTTATTCAACTTGAGGGGAGAAATGTAAAATTAGATGTCAGGCACAAATATTAATAGAAACTGGTATACAATATGGATAATCGTAATGAAAACTATGCCCCAAACAAACAAACAAGAATATCATTCAGTTACGGGAAAAGTATGAAACTCTCTCAAGGTTACTTTCTCACAAAGCAAGCTTGAAATTAAGCAGGGGAAATTATGGTTTTTCTCAGAAGACTCTATAGAGGCATGTCATAACCAGAGATTAGAAATCATATAGATACTCTCCAGTGTGTTTGGGAAACACTCTATAAGAGCTTTTGTTTTCTTTTGCTTTCTACAGGCTATGGCCAAGTCTGTCGTATCGCTCAGACCCCCTCCCCATGGCCACATGCACTGAGGCAACTCCCAGTTTATTCCTCTAAGATTAGATGGGTGGGTTTCACATGAAAAGTTGGCCAGCTCCTTTGGAACATGTTGTAAACAGCAACGGATTTTCCAAAGGGCAGAAGTACATTCATTCATTGTTCTCCCTCTCCCTTCTCACAGAATAAAGCCCTTTTCCACCAATTCAGTCTTAAGGAGAACTGGCTCCAGCTTCGAGGAACTGTGACCGAAACAGAGGAAAGTGAGTACATAGGAGGGTTTGGGGTAGGTGTGTGAGCAGCTAATGCCCCCATTCTCCCACAATAGCACATCACCCCACCTTTAACCATTTCCAGCTGTCACCCCCTCTCATGGTCAGCTTCACATCAAATAGGATGGTTTTGTTTCACTTTGCTTTCAGGTTGGCAGGTTTCCTGCTGATGTCATGGTTTACAAGGGTCCAAAGCCATTTTTACTTTGGGAGGGAAGGGAAGGCAGGGACTCTTCCAAACTTTTTTGGGGGGAAGATGCAAAATGGCCTAGAACCTTCAGTCTCCTTTCCACTTCATCTTATCCTTCTCCCAGACTCTGGCTGTTGACATGCTAGAAGGAGCTGTTTTTTCTTAAAGGGGTCAGAGAGAAAGCTCCATAGCTTGATGCATGCTGAAGGTCTGGCTTCAATTTTGGTACTGCATGTTCCCGGAGCACTGACAGGTGTGACCCACAAAACCAAAAATAGATAAAGTAAAAAGAGAGAAAGAAGAAAGGAAGGAAGAAAGGGAAGGAGGGGTAAAGGAGGGAGGGAGGGAAAGAGGAAGGGAACGGAGGGAGGGAAAGAAAGGTGTTTTCCCTTGTTCCAACGGGCTGTCTTCTTCAGGGTGGGGAGTGGCCTCTTTATCACTAAGGTGCGTGGCCCTAGAACACGGGGTTCCAGTGGCTCTGCCCAGAACAGCCTTGCCTGGGAGACACTGACTGATGTCGTTCCTGTTAGTACTTCTTCCAAGATTTCCTTCCTTCCTTCCTTCCTTCCTTCCTTCCTTCCTTCCTTCCTTCCTTCCTTCCTTCCTTCCTTCCTTCCTTCCTTTCTTCCTTCCTTCCTTCCTTTCTTCCTCTTCCCTCCCTCACTAGAGAGAAGGAGGGAGGGGAGGGAGGAAGATAGAAGGAAGGAAGGAAGGAAGGAAGGAAGGAAGGGAAGGGAGGGAAGGAAGGAAGGAAGGAAGGAAGGGAAGGAAGGAAGGAAGGAAGGAAGGAAGGAAGGAAGGAAGGAAGGAAGGAAGGAAGGAAATCAATCTTGGAAGAAGTACTAACAGGAACGACATGACGACATGCAGTCAGTGTCTCCCAGGCAAGGCTGTTCTGGGCAGAGCCACTGGAACCCCGTGTTCTAGGGCCACTCACCTTAGTGATAAAGAGGCCACTCCCACCCTGAAGAAGACAGCCAGGTTGGAACAAGGGAAATCACCTTTCCAGCATCCACAGACCATGACCTGCTTGTTCCACATCAGTACTTATAATGGGATGAAGTTGTTTCCTCCTGTTTGCATAAAGGTTGAGTCAAATGCAGGGCCAGTAAGCAGGGATAGGCATTAACAGGTGCAGGCTGCTGTGACCTTGAGATATTTGCCCTCACTAGCTTTTCTCTAGGTTCTGGTATTCTAAGTGTGAGCCTTCACTGATTGCTCAACTTCTTGAACATGTAAACAGCATGTCACAAGTCTGCTACTTCTCCATTATATTTCTATATAATAAGGCTTTTCAGTGGCTCTCCATGGCATGTGTGGAGTTGTACCAAATCAAAAAGCAAATAAAATCTCTACCTCCTAATTCCTTAGTTGTTGACCTTACTTGTTCACTTGTCTTAGAATTTAATTATATTATTTCTCATGCTGAGTTTCAAAGAGTCTAAATATTTCAGGACTGCTGACCTTTTTGTTATTGTTGTTCATGAATTCATTAATATGGAAATTTTCCTCACATTTAGTTGCTTATAAGACAAATATTTGGTTCTCTTAAAAAGGACATTTTTTCTGTAGCTAGAGAGATAGTTCAGTGGGTAAAGCACTAAGCAAATCTAAGTTCTGGGAACCGCATCTGGTTCCTGGATCCCTGACAGGAGTGATCCCTGAGCTCAGAGCCAGGATCATCTGAGCACCATCAGGTGTGGCTGGCTGAAAAACAAACAAAAAATTAATTTTTTTTCCTGTGGCGAGAGGAGTGTTTTTTCTCTTTTAAGTCTTATCAACATATAAGACAGCTATTTGCTAAATGTTGTGGCTTTTGGGGCCGGAGCAATAGTCCAGCGGGTAGGGCATTTGCCTTGCACACAGCCGACATAGGTTTGGTTCCCAGCATCCCATATGGTCCCCTGAGCACTGCCAGGAGTAATTCCTGAGTGCAGAGCCAGGAGTAATTCTTGAGCATTGCCAGGTGTGATCCAAAAAGAAAAAAAGATGTGGCTTTTGTGACAACCCAATCAACATTTGCTTTGAAGTTTTCTATGTGTGTACTCATAGTTCGTCTTTTGTCCCATTCATATATCTATAAAAAATACTACTTTTATTTTTGTGGTGCCTTAATTTTTATATAAAATCTCTCTGGTTGCTCCATTTCCTCCTTGTTCTGTAACACAGAAAAGTACCTACCTAAATTACTCTCCTGTCTTTTCTGAAGAAGCTAACCTTGCATATCTTTGAATAGTTGATACAAGAAGCAAGTAATATGCCCATTATCTCTATTGCTATTAAAACTGCTCTATTAACTAAAAGAGAAAATTTTCTTCCACATCAATTCACGCTGATACTGATAATGCCACAGTTATAATTATTACTTCCTCCAACAATAGAAAGGAAATTAAAAGGGCTAGAAATGTGAAATTTGGAAGCCAAACTTAATATCACCTTGATCAAGGAATCATTCTTAAATGAGCATAAAACCAGGGCAAATGGCAGATGTTTTGACAAGCTTACTAGAGAATCTAGAGAATTCTAATCATGAAATACAGAGTTCTTGACTGGGACATGGTAATGGTCCAGAAGCAGAGTGTAAAATAAGCATTTATGACTGACGTTTTTATAAAGTCCTTTGAAAGATGATGGTGAGCCTTTAAGAAGGGACTTAAAATTGCAGTTTGACCAACAGATTCCATAGTCTTCTGATCTGACCAACAGAACCTGAACCAGATGGGGCCTGAGTGGTGTTCAGTTAGTAGGATACTTGCTTTGCATGTGGCTGACCTGAGACTGGTCTCCTGACATCCCATATGATCGCTGAGCACCACCAGAAGTAATCCCTGAGTGCAGAGACAGAAAAACCCCTGAGCACTGCCAGATATTCCCCCAAAAAATAAAGTTAAATAAAATTAAAATAAACAGAACCATGAACCAGAGACCCACGTGCTTTATATGTTCATTTGTCAGCTTTATGCTGTCTGTGTCTCGTGTGTATAAGCACACAGCAATATGCTTGTATCTTTAGGTGCCATGCACATACTGAACACATAAATCTAGCTGTGTTTTATATTTAAGAGAGCAGAGAGATGATCTCTTTGGTTTTGACAAGCCTCAGCCTCACACCTGCAGCTCTGTTGACTAGCCACCCTTTTTGCCTTGTGCAGTGTTTTGCCATGTGTATATAACGGAGCACTCCTATGTCAGTGTGAAGGCAAAAGTTTCCAGCACAGCCCAAGAGATCCTGAAAATTGTAGCAGAAAAGATTCAGCATGTGGAAGAAGATGTGGCTCTGGTAGCTGTCACTTTCTCTGGAGGTAAGTTCTTTTCCATCCCTGACTACTCAGCTCACTGAGAGTTCTTCATTTTTTGCAGAGTAAACGCACCGCTCTCTCCTCCTGGTCCGCTGCTGGATGACCAGAGGCACAATACGATGCTGCCTACTAGAGGTGTTTCCATGGCAACTCTTGGGTACCGCTGGGTACTGAATTATCTCCCCAAGAACTGAATAGAGGGGGCACGCCAGTGTTTCAAAATAAATTCTTAAGCACTTCATATTTTGTACTCTAGATAAGCCTTCTATTTTCATATCGAAATTAACTTGGGAAATTGCTAAAGGATGAAATGTCTGCAAGGAGTGAAAAAGAGCGTCTCGAAGTAGTCGCAGTGCTCAGATTTAACACTGGATGCCTGCCTGTCGCTTGAAATGCAAACTGCAGAAAAAGCCAAAAGCTTTGTGGGCGGTTGCCCCTTCAGGTGAACAGGGTAGGGAACCCCGGTTAGAGCTTCTCCTTTTGTTGGGTCTTCTTTATCCTCAGAGAAGGGTTTATTGTCTGCATTGAATAAGATCATGGAGATTACAAGCTGACACTATTGATCTTCATGACCTAAGCAGACCCTTTCGTCTTCGCTGGAGCCTGTGGGATCTCAGTGTCTCTGGCCTCCTTTTTGGCTTACAGTCTTTATTTAATATCTTATTAACCCCAGGGAAGAACAAAAATACAAAGAAAGCAACTTAGCGTCAGCAGTTGAAAAATGGGAGTAGTGTGTGAGCTAATGGGGTGGAGGGGGAGGGAGTAGACCAAGAACATTGCCAGTTGCCCTTTGTTGTCAGCCTGGGGAATGTCAGCATGTAGTGAAGGGTTAGTAACGTGGGCAGGATATTGCTTTAACTGGTTTGTTACTCAGGCAGACAGCATGGCCCGTCAGCGAGGTGATTATCTCTGGCTGAGACCTTTGGGCCACCCAGTGAACAAAGGGCAAAAACTTGAGCAATCTGTGGACTGTGTCCCATTTAATCGGGATAGTAGTGGAATGTTCATGGTGCAGGGAATCCAGATCGATGACATGAATTCGAGTTAAAAGTGGACAGCAGTCTCAAGTGACTGGCAACAAAGTTTAGCTTTGTTTAGTTTTTGTTTGGGGGCCACACTTCAGTTCTCAAGGTTTTTCCTCCTGTCTCTGCGCTCAGGGATCATTCATGGAGGTGCTCAGAGAACCATATGGATTGCCTGGGTTCTAACCTGTATTGACCCCTTGCAAGGCAGGTGCCCTACCTTTAGGGTCAGAGAGGGCTACCTTGGTAGGAGGGAGCCACTGGTCCGCAGGGAAGGCTGTGGTGAAGGCTTTTCACTGAACTGGGCCGCGCAGTGAGACCCACTCCCCTGCATATCCAGCCAAGGGCCAACGTGCCCCTGCAAATTAACATGAAGCCCTTTTTCTGCATGTGTCTCTGTGATGGCCTGGAAATACCATTTCTGCACTGCAAGCAATTACTTTCATCAGGCAGCAGCATTCTTGTGTGTTCAGACTTGTTGCTAATCGACAGCGAGAATATCAGTTTATCTCTTCAGTGATCCCAGAGATTAAAAAAATGGTACCACATTTTCCATCAAGTAGTAGTTTTGCTATAACCTTTCTGGGGTCAGAGAGATCATACAGGAGTTAAGACACATGTCTTGCAGGAAGCCAACCCCAGGTTTGATCTAGGCTGCCACTTGGTCCACCCAGCACCAGAGAGAGCCACCCTGAGTAGAGCTGGGAGTAGCTCTGAGCTTTGCCAAGTATAGCCCAAACCGCATCCACCAAAAAGACCCTTTAAACTGCCTAGGGACTAATAGGTTCCTGTTCTGGGTCCCATTTTCAATCATTAATGTTTGAAAAGAACTCATGAAAAGACCATGAGTTCAACTCTTCTCTTTTTGATCAGAAAAAGTTTCAGAGATGTTAGTGTAGGTTTTCTGGGGTTTTTTTTATCAGCAATATTTTAATAAGTTTCCATGAATTAGGGAAAGTCATACAACAGCATAGAGGATATGGCCTATATGAACAGAGCAAATTACATTTCTCCATGCTATTATCAACAATCAATGAAATATCCAAAATAGTCTGGGTTTGTTTTTAATGGAACAGCATTAACATTTTTTACCTGTCAATAACTTTACAAATGTTTTGAATCTAGAATAGGTTTGTATATGTGGCAACAGCAACTCAACCAGTTACTCAAGCTTAAAATTCTATCAGATCTGATCTTTTTCAGAATGGTGACATGTGAAAAGAAAAATGTTTCTTAGCAAATGGAAAAATAAATGAATGCCATGACATTTTGTTCTGTATTAAATGTGTGGAATATCTGGCATAAATTTGGGTCTGAGGCATATATAGGCACACAGAGAGTTTCCAAAAACTGTGGCTAAACAAAGAGGAAAAAACAGAACATTTCAGCCTGGTGTAGGGGCCATTTCGTATGAGCCTGACATGACAGAACTATTGATCTTTCTAATGCTGAGCAGTAAGGAATATATTAGATTATCATTTGTGTTCTCCATATTGAGTCGAAATGTTCAAAACAAAATTTAGCATTCAAATTGATTAAGTTATCTTGGAAAGGCTATATGGAATATTGCATTTCCCAATAATGCTGAATTAGGAAGGGCTGCCCTTGGAGAAGCTGATTATGTTGCAATGTAATAAACCTGAGTGTTGCATTACTTGATTTTCCTATGATTCCGAGGTTAGAAAGAGGACATCTTTCTGTGAGGAAAGCCATTGTAAAAAGTATACCAACTCTGGTAGGAAAGTGGTTGAAGGGTGGGATAGTAGACAGTAAAGGAAATAGAAGAATATTTGAAAAAAATACAGCTGTATTTTATGAATTATGAATAATTCATAAATTATAAAATATGAATTGAATTTATATGAATTTTATAAATTCAATTTATACATTTATAAATTTAATTTATAAAATTTATAAAATTCATATTATGAATATACATTTTTAATTTATAAACTTCATAAAATTCATATTATGAATATATATTTTTAATTTATAAAATTTATAAAATTCATGTTATGAATTTTATAATTCATCATGAATTATAAAATAAACAGGATTTACTTTTGGTTTGAGCAGTGTAATGAAGTTACCATAGTGATCAATGTGTATGTTTTATTCTGTTTTTTTTTCAGGAATTTATTATTCTTTTAGAATTTGGAACAAGTTATCATTATATCAAAAACTTTAAAATTTATACACTTTAAGCTGTTAGTTCCACTACTGGAAGTCTGTGTTAGGAAAGTCATCTAAAAGCAGCCAAAGATTAATGCACAAGGATGTTGACTTCAACAATATATATTCTAGCTGCTGTAATAATAGACCCCATTTATCAAGCTCCTATTACGTGCCAGTCCCAATGCTTGTGCTTAGTATATATCTAGCTTTCTAATTGATATGACAAAAGAAATGGAATGCATTAAATGTAAAAGCGAGGAAAGATTAAATGATGGCATAATGACTGCTATATAACCAATTAAATGACATAGATAAATAATTTTGACAAGTGGGTCAGTGTTTATAATAATAAACTCAATATAAAACCATATATAGAATAATTGCAAGTACATGTAGGCATAATATTTATGAATGTATATGTATAGGTGATGAATTACAATGCTATGTATTTGTGCAGGGCTACACAGATTTATATCAAGATCAGAATAAAAGTATATATACCCAAATATAGCAAATCCTGCTCTTACTGATGGAAGACATAACTCCCGGAGAAGAAGGATTTCCTGGGTGGTTTACGTGAAATAGCAAAGAGAAACGCAGCAACCTTGAGAAAGGCCCTTTGTCCCTCAGGGAAGTGCCTTGAATCCAGGACTATAAGCCTCTGCTCTAAGCACCTGCATGCTACATGCACACAGTCTCATGAGCCCCATGAAGCAGTCGGCAAACCACACCTGGGTTCCATTTATTCGACCTGTTTAGGGAAATGATTTGTCAGGGGACCTGTGGAACCTAGGCTAGAGCAAGGACTTGCTTTCTGCAGGAAAGGAAAGTTAGTCTCAAATCTGACCTAGACTTTCCAAATCCATTGCCTTCATTCACAGAGCGGAATTTCAGGAGGAGACGAACGGTGAAGTACAAGAATCTTATTGGGGAAATAAGAGGGGAGAATGAGGTTTCTCCAGAGTGGAAGAAGCAAAGTGCACAATTCAAGCAGGGTTGTGCGGGCCATTTCCCGCATTTCTGGCCATTTCTTCCATTCTGGCCATTTCCGCATTTCTGGCCATTTTTTCCATTCTTGAAGGATCTACTCTCCAGAATGGAGAAAAGTCAGAATGTCTTCTCAGACAGAGGAACCATAGAATAAAGAAAGGAAATACACTTCTCAGGCAGAGGTATATGCAAATGGGCACCTTTCCCTTTGCCAAGTTAGTTTATATAGTTTTTCCCAAATTTTCCCCACAAGTACTTTGAAAGGGTGATTGCTAAGGGGGTGAGCTTGATACTGTTGACAGTCTCTTTTGGTGTCATTATATAAAGTCACCTATAGAACAGAGCAGAATTAAACCTAGTTTATGTCCAATTTACTTTGAAATATTTTTATTTGACAAGTTTTACTGTTGATGCACACTGTGAGTAGCTTTTGTTATGCTTGTTTTTCTAATTGCTTTGTTGTTGTTAAATAAAGAAAAGCATGAACTTCAACCAAATGAGTTGGCCATCTCCAAATCCCTTGAAGGATCTACTCGGATATATCTCTACCGGAAAGACTTGGCTGACACTTTGGTAAGAACCTTTAACCTTGTACTGAAACACACACACACACACACACACACACACTCACACTCACACTCACACTCACACTCACACAGTCACAAACACTTGTATATCAGGCAAAGCATATTTTTGAATGTCTTATAATGCATGTTAGAAAAAATATATTAGGGGCCAGAGCAATAGCCCAGCAGGTAGGGCGCTTGCCTTGCACACAGCTGGCCTGGGTTCGATCCTTGGCATCCCATATGGTCCCCTGAGCACTGCCAGGAGTAATTCCTGAGTGCAGAGTCAGGAATAGCCCCTGTGCATTGCCGGGTGTGACCAAAAAAAAGCAAAAAAAAATATATATATTTAAATATATAATTATTATTTTATATATATATATATATATATATATATATATATATATATATATTAAACTCTGACCTCCACTAGCCAATATCCACACTTGTCAAATAACACTGCTTTTGCAAATCAATTCAGAGAGTGTAAATCTTCCGAAGTCAAACCCTCCTTTTCTGAGCCACGGATATAAGGGCTTTGGAAGAAGTGACCCCTCTCTCTCCCATGCTGTCTTCTTTCTTTCTTTTCTGTGTGTGAATCTGTGGAGATCAGGCTGCGAATGCCTCTGCAACAGTGAGAGGGAGTTTCTGGTAGGCCAGTGGGTCTTGAAGTGCATCTTGAAGAAGTGTGGGGGGTTTCCTCAGTCTTCCCTGTGCAAAGTGGGGTGAAGAAATGTGCTATCAATGCCACTAAAGACTAAGAATATGAAAAAGGGTTGAACCATAGCTGTCTCTTTCAAAAGAGACATGGCTGTCTCATTTAAAAAACCCAAGTTGATGAGTTATTGTCATTCTCATAAACTTGGGCCTGGTGGGCACTTCCTGAAAGCTGGATTTGACTTTACACAGCCCTCCCATCTCAGCAGGCTCGACCCAGTGACTGTGAGTGTGCCTGGACACTCATGATCTCAGTGTTTCCTTGCATTGCCATGAGCATGGGTCTTCCATGTTTTGTTTTGTTTTGGGTGTTTTTTTTTCTTTTTGGGTCACACCCGGCGATGCTCAGGAGTTATTCCTGGTTCTGCTCTTAGGAAGTGGGGGTGGGGGTCTTCCATGTTGAATTCTGCTGTAGATAAAACTGAGGAATCAGAGCCAGAGCAATTTACAGTGTGGAAGGCATTTGCCTTGCATATTTCTGACCTAGGTTCAGTGCCTGGCACCCTATATGGTCCCCAGAGCCTCCCAGGAGTGGTTTTGAGTGCAGAAACAGGAGTGAAACCTTAGCACTGCAGGGTTGACCCCCAAAAAAAACCCCCAGAAAACTCTGAGGAATCACTGTGCTGCTCCCACTGCTTATAATGAACCTAGCTTGTACAGAATTGTCTAAGGGTCCCCAGCTACCACGGAGTACTAGCACTGCCCTTTTTCTCTCTGATACCAGTTACGTGAGCTGAGTAATCCATGTGCAGTCCATGACCTGTTGTCTCACTTTAGAAAGTCATGCGAAGGACAAAGCTGGCATGGCCGCCCAGTTATATTGGACTCTGGAGCCCCTGCACACTGCACTGATTGTAGATGATGAGGGAGAAAAGGAAAAGCAAGCTCAGGCCTTTCCGGCTCTGAGTATTGTGTGGTGTGTCCCAGACCCATGTCCATAGGTGTTGTCTCTGTGTCAGGGGACCCCATGTCACTGGATGCATCACAGTCATGAGCAGATCATGACAGTAAGTCACCCCAGGAGCACCTGTTCAGATATAGCTGCTGTGGGGCCCTTCATGAGGGGAAACGTCCGTATTCAGCTTGTCCTCCATACCCCATTTCCCCATACCACACCCCCCACACCCATGGGAGAAGTACTATGCACTTCTCCCATGCATACTGCCTCTGTGTCCAGCCAGCTTGTGAGGGAAGGCGGCCCCACAGAGGTGTCCTGACCAGACCAATGGATGCTCTGAGTCTTTTTTTTTTCTTTTTTGGGTCACACCAGGTGACTCTCCTGCCTCTGCACTCAAACAACTCCCTGGCGGTGCTCTGGGCCAGGAGTAATTTGGTTTGTCATATGGTTTGTCAGATTGAACCTGGGTTGGCCACATGCAAGGCAAACATCCTTCCTGCTGTACTATGCTCTAGCCCGATGCTCTGAATCTTATTTCTGATGCCTGTGGCCTGTGAAGTTTTCTTCCACCTTTTTCACATACCACCTAAAATTTCCTTGTTGGGGGCTGGCAAGATAGTACAGTGGACAGAGTGCCTTGGATGTGTCAGACCCCAGTATGATCCCTGGCACCACTTACAGTTCCCTCAGCACCTCCAGGAGTGATCTCTGAACACAGAGCCAGGAGTAAGCCCAGAGTGCAGTGGGTCTTAGAGCAAAACAACAAAAAATTCCCTCCCTTAGAATTGCACCTTTAGGTGTTTGTGTTTTGTTTTATTTTGTGGGTTTTTTTTGTTTTGTTTTTTGCTTTTTTGGGTCACACCCGGCAATGCTCAGGGGTTACTCCTGTCTCTGCACTTGGGTATTACTCCTGACAGTGCTCAGGGGACCATATAGGATGCTGGGGACAGAATCCGGTCAGTCACATGTAAGACAAACACCCTCCCTGCGGTACTATTGCTCAGCCCCACCTTTAAGTGTTTAATTGCTAAAATATTTCAACTGAGTAGAGCTCTTGCTCTTTGTGAAAGCCTAAGTTCCATCCCCAGCAATGTGTAAAGAGGTGAGGTGAGAGGGAGAGGACGATTATTTTGCAGAGAGAAACCATCGTAAGGAAAAGCTAGCAAATGAAGCTGTGTCCCTGCCTGAGCTGCCATCCATGCACCTTAGTCTGTCTTCTAGAACAGTTGCAGAGGGACAGAGAAGTAGTATTTGTTGGAAGTGAAAATGTGCAAGCATAAATAACCCAAGACCAATGTCAGGGGAAGCCATACCCAATTAGGAAGAAAGTTTGGAGGAAAATAACCAAGTGGGGGGAAAAAAAATTTGTGCTCCTGTGGTGCTTCAGAGATAGTCCAGTGGGTAAGGCACTGATTTTGCTTGAGACTGACCCAGATTCTATCCCTGGTATTCCATATGGTTCCCTGAGCCCCACCAATAATGATCCCTGAGCATAGAGCCAGGAGTAAGCACTAAACACTGCCAGGTGTGAGCTCCCCCCCAAGAAAGATTTGTCTTCAAACTGAAAGGCTTTAATCATCTATACTCACCTTTTGTGCAATATGTATGCATATATATGTATATATACATATATATGTAAAAATATAACTATCAGACATGCATTATTAGGTTATTTTCAAGGATATATAATTTGGTTTTAACTAGTAAGTGGTCAAGGGAATGGTCAAATGGTAGAGTGATGCCTAGCCCATGTAAGGTGCTGCGTTTAGCACCCCCAGCCCTCAGAGCACCACGTCTTCCAGCACCACTGTCTGGCCCCAAGACCCCTGTGCTCCCGGAGCCAAGCTAGGGACCCAAACCATCAGGCCTATACTAAGAGAGTTGCTTGTTTTTACTTTGGTTTGGTGCCCCAGCCAGTGTTGCTTAGGGGCTAGCCCAGATTGGTGCTAGGGGGCTGGGTGGGTTCTGGAAGTGCCAGAAGACTGGGGCAACATCTGAGGATTGAATCTAGGCCTCCTGCAGGCTAACAAGCGTTCAGCCCTTTATGCCCTCGAGCTCCCTGCCTAGATGATTATTGCAGGGCATCCTCACCCCCACCCCAGTACTGCCAGCGGGGTCCCTGTTAAAGAACAGCTAATCAGAGGTACAGAAAAGCACAAGTTTTGATAGGCCCCTCTTGCAGACTCTGAGATCTCTGCTGAACCACTTCAAAATACCTTGGGCTTTTCCATCCCTTTGACGGGAACGAATCCAGCTCTGAGCCTCCGCTGAGCAGGGCTGTGCAGTGCCTTTGCTAAACTCCATTAACCTTCAGAGAGAGGATATCATCAGTCATACTGCAGCTTTTTTTCTTCCAGGCTTCCTGTACTAGTTTTGTTTTTACTAGAAATCCCATTAGTAAATGTAAATAAAACTTCCAAAATGCAAGTAACTTATTTCACAAGCTTCAGACTGAGAATAATCCTTGGAATCTGAAAGGGTCCCTTTATCCTTCCCACGTCATTTATTTTTGCAAAATCTCATTCTCACTCCAACCCCGCAAGCAATTCACTATCTAAAAACATCAAAAACTCAAGTCCAACTGCTCAACTGGAGGGTTTATATTAATTTTCATTAGAAAATATCAGCATTTTGGAAAGATGCCAAATACATTTTTTTGTTTGTGCTCAGGGAGCTGCTCCCAGCTGAGTGCTTGGGAAACATTTCCCACAGTGTTTGGGGGTCCATGTAGTATGAATGAAAAGCATGTGCTCAGCTCTTTGAACTAACTTCCTGGCCCAAGATGACAAATTTTAATGAATTTAATAGTAACAATAGATTTTTTTTTTGCTTTTTTGGGGCAGTGCTCAGGGGTTACTCCTGGCTCTTCGCTCAGTAATTATTCCTGGAGGTGTTCGGGGACCATATGGGATGCCCGGGATCGAACCTGGTCGGCTATGTGCAAGGCAAATGCCCTACCCGCTGTGAACAATAGATTTTTAAAGTAGTGGCATTTAGTAATCTCTTGCTAGGCTTTTTTTAGGCAGTATTATTACCAAATTCATACTTACTTTGGTGCAGAAAGTAATGAAGGTAATTGATATATAAAATAGCCATTGAGGTGATAAAATGGAGTGATTTTTTTTTCATTTATTGCTCTCTTTTTTTGCCTTTATGGCATTTTAATAAAAGTTGTAAATGTGTGTCTGGAGGAGACTGGTTAAACACGTTCCCTGTAAAAGCCATGTCTGTCTTTATTGAAGCGCACCATGACATTTCTTTTGTTTGTTTTTACGCTAACCCTGCTGGCACATTAATTCTTACCAGAAGCCAAAGTGATTTCAGGGCTTTTGCTTTCATTATGTTGTCTGTTGGGGCAGTGTTTTATAATTAGATTTGAGAGAGAGAGAGAGAGAGAGAGAGAGAGAGAGAGAGAGAGAGAGAGAGTATAGAAGGGAAGGCAGGCTAACGCAGAGAAGTGTCATTGATCACAGTCTACTGTTTCCCTAGACTGTTTCCTAAATTGGCTGCAATTCACTGAAGGTGAACAGACCAGGGAAAATATTAAGTGAACTCAGACAAGATTACTTGTCTAATCTGGGCTTCCAGTGCCTTTCTATACCAGTCAGAAATTGGGGAATTTCTGAAGATCCTTTGCTTCTGTCACTTTAGAACCCGTTTGCAGAAAACGGGGAATCCCAGCAAAGGTCAATGAGGATTTTGGGGATGAACACCTGGGATCTTGCTCTAGAATTAATGAATTTTGATTGGAGTCTTTTCAATTCAATTCATGAGGTAAGTACAGAGTGGAAAAATAAATGCTGCTGCTTATTTAGCTGTGGATTCTTGTTCAATTATATTTATGTGTTTAGTTGTGGATTCTTTTTCAATAATATTTGTGTTTGTTTTTTAAAAAAACCATCATCTGATGGGATATGTATCTCAAAAACCAAATATTTATTATGTATACAAATATGTAGGATACCACGTTCCAAAAGGGTGTTTGAGAATTTAAGTATATTAAAAGAATGCCGGCTCAGCCTCTAGTCAAGTTCAACGTAGCTCTGAGGGTTAGCAGACCCATGGGGGGAGGCCGAGCTGGCCGGACTTGGAGCAGGGATTGGGTTCCTCCACCTCCATGTTAGCGAGTATGGCTACGGACTCACAGCCTCCACAACCAGCAAAGCCGGATAAGAGACAGACCAGACCCACAGCCGCGTGAGAGACTTAGACAATAATGAAGGTTACGACCAGGTCCTTCCCAGGATTTTCACATGTATACACTGTAATGATCATTGTAGTTGCAATAAACTGGGAGGCTCATGGGGAATGAGGAAATATAATGTCACACTAGAACTCACTATTGAATATACACATAGAGACTTACATCATAAACCTTTAATATCTGTAGGGCAAGCCACAAAGTGTAAGAGAAGAGAGAGAGAAACACAGACAGAAACAGAGATAGAGAAAAAGAGATAAAGAAAAGGTGCCTGCTATAGGGGCAGGCAGGGATTGGGTGGGAGGGGAGTGTTGGGACATTGGTTGTGGGAATGGGGCACTGGTGGAGGACTGGGTGCTATAATACTACATGACAGAGACCCAATTATGAACATCCTTGTAATTGTCTATCTTACAATGGTATAATAAAAATTTTTAAAAAAAGAAAAGAATGATCTAAACCTAGGAAAAAAAAATAAGACTGTTTGCACTCTACTTACAATCATATATTGTGAAATTTAGCTAGATATGCTGTATTTTTTGTATGTGTAAATACCTGTGTTTATGAAGATATGTTTATGACTATCATGAAGCTTTACTGAGCTGGGGAGTTGTTTTGCATATGATACCTTTGATTATAATCTTGCAGTTCTTTCCATAAATTACTCAAGAAGCATTCATGTCTCTGTATGTGTGTATAAATGCATATTGTTTCACTTAAAGGACATTCCCTAATTTTAGGCTATGCTGCAAAACTTGAAGTAGCTTCTGGAAGTGTTTGAGATCTATTTCAAAATGTTGGCGCCTATCATCTTTAGAACAACTTAGAGCATTAAAAAACAGTAGAGTAGGTGGGTAGGGTAATGCTACCAACAATTTATGAGTTTAGCTAGTGGGAAAGCTTCCAGGAATCAGGAGGTGAAAAATGTGACAGTTCTGTGCAACCATATGTCACATTTGCTTTGCTATGCTGTGACACTTTGCATTATGGAACTGCCTTTTCTTCTAAAAAAAGAAGCTCGTGCCGCTTAGGACTCTGGTGCTTTGTTTTCACTTGGGGATTGTCCTTTAAATGTGTTCAGATTTTCTTGTTAAAGAAGTCCAACCTTATGATGTATTTTGAGCACACAGTGAACTCAGGCTGAATGACTTGTGACTTGGAAATGTGACAGAGTGGTGCGTGCCCCTGCTCTGTGGTTAGGGAATGTGAACTGCATTTGTAATGGCCCACCATGCATGCAAGCCCCTCTGTTTCATTTCCATCTCTTCCTTGCATTGTGTCCAGTTGGCTCAGAATGGCAGTAACTTGTCTCACTTGCACAGGTAACTTTGACCTTCTCATTCTCTAGGATTTGACCATCCCTTAGTTTTTCTTTTCCGTGTCACACCTGGCAATGCTCATGGGTTACTTCTGGCTCTGCACTTAGAAATTACTCCTGGCAGTGCTCAGGGAACCATATGGGATGCCAGAGATCGAACCCTGGATAGGCCGGGTGTACAGCAAATGTCCTACCTGCTGTACTATTGCCCATAATGGTTCCAAAGAGTTCCCAAGATCCACAGCAACTACAACACCTGGGGCTTTTAAGAAATATGATATTTTCCCACCCTGCCACAGATCCACTAAGTCAGAAACTCTGGGACTGCATCCCAGAAAAATGTTACTCTGGATGCTCTTGATTCACACTGAAGTTGGAGAATCTTTTGTCTAGGGTCTAGTTCCCCAAAATATGAACCACAATCCTAGAAGGGGGTTGGGTAACTTTTTTAATTCATTAATTCATTTATTTATCGATTTATTTATTTGTTTGTTTGTTTTTGCTTTTTTGGGTCACACCCGGCAATGCTCAGGGGTTTCTCCTGGCTCTGCACTCAGGGATTGCTCCTGGCGGTGCTCAGGGAACCATATGGGATGTCGGGGATCGAACCCAGGCCGGCATGGGCCGGCTGCGTGCAAGGCAAACGCCCTACCCGCTGGACTATCGCTCCGGCCCTGGGTAACTTTTTTAAATGTATTTGTTTGGAAGCACAGTTCTTCATGATTTATCAATAAATGTTTCATTGGTATCCCTGTTTTATATACTTATATATCTAGGTACCCAGAGTCATTTTAAAAATTTCTCAGGTTGGGCCAGAGCGATAGCCCAGCGGATAGGGGCGTTTGCCTTGCACTGGCGACCCTATGCCAGCCCGGTTTAATCCCTGGCATCCCCATATGGTCCCTGAGCACCACCAGGAGTGATTCCTGAGTGCAGAGCCAGGAGTAACCCTGAATGTTGCCGGGTGTGACCCAAAAAAAAAAAAATAAATAAATAAATAAATAAATAAATAAATAAATAAATAATAAAAATTTCTCAGGCAGGGGGCCGGAACAATAGTACAGTGGGTAGGGCATTTGCCTTGCACACAGCCAGCCTGGGTTCGATCCCTGGCATCCCATATGGTCCCCTGAGCTCTGTCAGGAGTAATTCCTGAGCATTGCTGGGTATGACCCAAAAAAAAAAAATTCTCAGGCAAGGGGTTAGATAGTACTGTGGGTAGGGAGCTTGCCTTGCATGTAGCCTACTCAGGTTTAATTCCTGTGTGCAGAACCAGAATTAACCCCTGAGCATCATGGAGTGTGACCCCAAAACAGAAAACTTTCACTGGTAGAGAGGAGTTGCTAGTGGGAAAAGTTGTTAGAAGCCTTGGTCAAGGGAACCCACCTGTGAGAATCAAATGTGCATACTTTGATATCCAGGGATCTCTTGTTATTGCCAGTGAAGCAAATTAGGGGATATTTGGCTCTGACTCTGCCTATGATTTCGATTTAGAATGTCTGTGATCCTTCCGATCCCTGTTACTCTTTCGTAAGGATGCTGAGAACTTTTACTCAAGCATCTCTAAAACCAAATTGTTTTGAGTTGGACTTGTTGACATTCTGTTTCTGGAACCTGCTCTGTCATGATACTGGCTGCATGAAAAAAGGGAAGCTTTTTAAAATGAACTGCATTTTGTATCAACTTGACTTTGGTTGTACCAAGAATAAACAGTGGCCCAAATTCATTTTCTTTCAGCAAGAGCTGATCTACTTCACCTTCAGCAGACAGGGAAGTGGGGAGCACACCGTGAACCTCAGCCTTCTGCTCCAGCGGTGCAATGAAGTCCAGCTCTGGGTGGCCACTGAGATTCTACTCTGCAGCCAGCTGGGCAAGCGGGTGCAGCTAGTGAAGAAATTCATCAAAATCGCAGCTCAGTGAGTGTCTGGCCTCCCCTTGGGTCTCCTCAGGAGGGAACGTTTTCTGCTGCCACAGGTGGGGATGGAAAAGTGTAATACTGAGTTAAGTGATCAAGTGATTAGAAAGGTCTTTGCTCTTAGCCAGAGACAGAATACATGCTTTGAATGTCTGAGGCCCTGCATTTGAACCCAGGGACCTCAAAAGGGGAAAAAATAATAGAAAAGATTTGGTCTTGAATATCTGTGTTTTTGTACCTGAAGTGTGTCTTCGTACTTGAAGTGTATAAAGTAAATGTCAAAATGCCAATACAAAATGCTGTACCTGGGGCCAGAGCGATAGTCCAGGCGGTAGGGCTTTTGCCTTGCACACGGCTGGCCCATGCCAGCCCAGGTTCGGTCCTTGGCATCCCCATATGGTCCCCTGAGCAATGCCAGGAGTAATTCCTGAGTGCAGAGCCAGGAGTAACCCCTGAGCATCGCTGGGTGTGACCCAAAAAGCAAAAAAAAAAAAATGAACAAAATGCTGTACCATGAATACACAGGCAGGGAGTTCAGCATGGCAAGGTAAGGGGGGATAGAGGAAGATTAATGCAAATAAGATGCTGGCTCTTTGAGGCACATAGTATGGACTTTGAAAACCAGCCTCTAACCCCAAGCCCTGGTGCTTGCAGCACTTGAAAGGGTTTTCTTTCCCATGTACCCATCCTCCGTGGCTGAACAAGTTCGGTTGGTTTAGCCTAACTGATCAGTCACCCAGCAAATTGCTGTCCTTCAAGACCTCCATCGATTACTGCTACCTTCCTGAAACCACCCTGACTTTCAAATGTGCCCCTCATGTCACTCAGAGATCGGTACCATTTTTGTGTGTTTGTTTTGGGCCACATCTGGTGGTGCTCAGGGCTTACCCTGGTCTTTCCTCAGGAGTAATTCCTGGCCAGTGCCCAGGGACCATACAGCATGATCAAACCTGAGTCAGTCACATGTAAGGCAAGCACCCTCCCTGCTGTACTGTCCTTCCAGCTCCTTGGTACCACTTCTAATCAATCATTGATCCCAGGTGCATGGTACAAAACTTGGTCAATATCAGTAATTTAGTAAATAGTAGTAAATGTTGATTAAATGCCATTTTAGCAACTAACTGGGACCACTTCTTAAAATACCAGCTTCAGGGATATGTGCTTTGCAGGTTCAATCTTGGCGAACACCTAGATAGATAGATAGATAGTAGATAGATAGATAGATAGATAGATAGATAGATAGATAGATAGATAGATAGTAGATAGATAGACAGACAGACAGACAGACAGACAGACTGACTGACCGATTGACCGACTGACTGACCGACTGACCCTGACCCCAAGCACTATGATTTTTTTTTTTTTTTACTTTTTGGGTCACACCCGGCAATGCTCAGGGGTTATTCCTGGCTCTGCACTCAGGAATTACTCCTGGTGGTGCTGCTCAGGGGACCATTTGGGATGTCAGGGATCGAACCCGGGTTGGCCGCATACAAGGCAAACACCCTACCTGCTGGACTATCGCTCAGGCTCAGCACTGTGTATTTTTATTCCCTCATGATTTCTGTGCAGGAGACTAGGGGAGTCAGACTGTCTCTCAAGACAGGACAGTGGAGCTGAAAGCATTTCAGAGACTGATTCATAGGTGAAGAAACCCCCAAAGCAGTCAAGCAGTCTAATTTATTTAGGCAAGTGATGATGAAAGTTCCTGGCCTGGTATTTTTGCAACTGGAAATGGAAGGAGGGACAGAAAAGAAATATGCCCAAATCCTGGGCTCCTTTTAAGGTGAGGGCTCCTTGGGGAGGGCAGGATGAGTTTTGAGTTTGGTCAAAGCATTCCATAATAACCATGAGACTCCTAAAGGTTAGACTCTTACAGCTCTTGGGATCAAAAACATTTTTACAAATTATATTACTGGGATGAGGAAGGTTAAAATGGGGTAAGGCCCTTATCTGCTCTGCCACTGACCCCAGCTCAATCCCCAGCACCCATATAGTCATCCCTGAGCCCCTCCAGGGGTAATCTCTGACCAGTCAGGAATAGCACCTGAGCACTGCTGGATGAGGCAGCTGAAAACAAGAATTGATTTCTTTATAGGGGAATGCCACAAATAGCCTTTGGGTCCAATGAGACCTTACAACTCAGTTCCCAGTGAAAATTCTCTCCACCCTCAGCAAAGTGGAGTTCGAGCAGCATCAGCTCCACAGAACTCTGCACTCTTGCCTTGTTTCCTTTACTGTTCTCTATTCCATACAGTTAAATTTCTTATCACAGTGGTAGGAATTACCAAGGGGAAAGGTAATTTTCATGATCAGCAAGTGTGTGCCTTGCCTCAGGCATCTCATTTGCATATTCATTTCCTTCTCGACATCCCCTCCCCCACACTGTGGATCCAGTGGATTTTATTTCCTTGCTCAGACAAAGGAGTGCTTGCTGAGCTGGAAGGTTTAGTGTCTAATGAGTCTTGTTCTTTTCCTGGAGTGAATGAATCTTGGTCACAGCAGAGTCAAGACCAAAGCATTGGCTAATATTTGTATTGAATCCATTTGTCTTCTGGAGAAAGTGTATCTGTATAAATTCCTTTTTTTTCCAAATTCGATGTTATAGATGAACCAGGAAAATTGTTCAGAGGGAACTTAATATAAAAAAGATGAGAATTATATAGAAGATTCCCAGATTTTAAATGACCAGATAAATACTACTGTATAAATAGAAGACACCTGATATAATGATTAATAATAAAACCAGGTCCCCCAAAAGTCTTTTCTGGGCAGGTAGAGGATGAAACACACCATCTGTGTTCAGGGCTTGCTACTGGCTCTGTGTACTCCTGCCAGGGATCTGGGGACCACGTGCAGTGCTGGGGTTTAAACCTGGGTCAGCCATGAGCAAGGCAAACACCTTACTCACTGTAATACCTCTCTGGCCCCTGCTGGAGTGCTATAAAACCTTGAATGAGGATTAGGAAATGCTCTATGATCTACAGTCAAACTGTCTGATACTGAAAACACAAGCTACAGAGCTGCAAATGTGCTGTCTGTGCCAGGGCCTCAAGAGAGAAGCTACATGAGCTGCATTGTGGACCAGCTCACCCGCCATTCAGTTCGTTCATGTTTAATTAACAAGCTATGCTTGCTTCATTCAAAGTGCTGCCTTGGAGAAGTTGTTTTCTAATGTGTCACAGAAAAAAGGGGTGTCTGGGATTCCCAGGCCGTTCTGTCTGACCTGGAAGCACAAGCTCCCCACTGCACTCCACAGCTGACTTTGAACATTGGTAGAACTTTAACCTATGAAGTGGAAGTGTGTGATGGAAGTTAGGCTGCGAGAGCCTTCCGCAGTGCTTGGAACTCAACATGGTTTAATTTGGCATTTGATTTCCTTTTATCTTTAAATGAAAATACTGGACAGGAGATATTATGCTCTGTTTTAGTATCAACATAGGACAGTAAGTATTTTTTTTGCTGTATAGCTAAGAAAATGCTTCTAAATGTAACCGAACCAGTGACTTAGACCTGAGAAGTGAGAAAGTCTTTTCTGTCTAAAAGTAAGCCTCTGTTCAGTGGCTCCTTAATCCACCGAGTCAGAGGACTGAGAGATGTAGGAGAGTGTGGCATATGTGAATGGAGAAAGAAGACCCATGAACCATCATTGTAAATGCGTACAAAATAGATGAAAGAGAAGGCAGCTTTGAAATGTGCAGGGGCGGGGAGCACAGATCTTTTCCTAAAGGTGAGGAGGAGACGAAGCCTTTGGAGTTGTGTTCTTGATTAGGCACACGGGAGGGCAGTCCCCAGGGGTGGTCTGGGGTGTATGGGCTCATGGAGGCTGAACTCTGTGGCCTGGGAGTGTCTTTTCAGCTTCATCTTTTGTGAATCACCTCTTGAAAGAACGATGCCTTGTGCTCTCTTTTATCCCATAGTTGCAAAGCCCAGCGGAACCTGAATTCCTTCTTTGCTATTGTGATGGGTCTCAATACTGCTTCTGTCAGCCGACTGTCACAGACCTGGGAGGTGAGCCGGGGTCCTCTACAGAGGGAAGTGTGTGGGGAAGACAGGGGAAGGGAAGGGAGGGGAGAGGGGCCCGGACAAATGAAAATCAAAGAGCAACACTTCAGCAAACATCCTTTATTTATTTAAGATAGATGGGTTCAAATGGTCTAAGAGAGCTGAATACTGGGGGAATGGGCTTGGGGAATGAGTGAAAATGCAATGTGTCAAGTTAGCAGGTATTGTGTTTTTTTCTGCTTTTTGGGTCACACCCGCAATGCTCAGGGGATACTGTTGGATCTGCACTCAGGAATCACCCCCTGGCAGTGCTCAGGAGACCATATGGGACACCAGGGATCGAACCCAGGCTGGCACAGGCCGGCCATTGCAATGCAAACGCCTACCCACTGGGTATCACTCCGGCCCCAACAGCAGGTATTGTTTTGATCAAATAGTCTTCAGAACATGGATGAAAAAGATACAAATTGGGGGCAGGAGATAGAGTACTGTGGGTAAGGTGCTTGACTTGCATTTGGCTGTCCTGGGTTCCATCCCCAGCCCTCCCCCACCGTGGTTCTCTGAGCCCTACCAGGAGTGATCCCTGAGCTCAGGGCCAGGATTGTGCCCTATTGCATATCTGGGTGTGGTCCCAAAACAAAACAAAGCTAAAGAAATGTGCTTGCTTTGAGTCAGGGGGCCAACTCCTCTGATGGAATGCCTGATGGTGACCTTAGGAGTCAGGGTCAAAATCCTCTGAAAAGGGAATTTCAGTTCTAAAGAAAGGACATGAAAAGCCTCTCCCCACCCCCTATACAAAAACAAGACCTGCACCCACCTTCAAAGATGAAAAGAGGTGGGCAATAAAATGCTACCATTGATCCAAGCAGGGGAAAATGAAAGACTGTGGGAGAGTGGAATTTGAATCGAACCTGGAAATAAGCTTTGATTTGAAAAAAAAAAAACAACCCTGAGAGTGGGGCTGCAGAAGCAGCCTGCAAGGAAAGTGACCCATCAGGGAGAGTAGAGAGTGTTGTGATAAAACCAAGAGCAAGTGGGAGAGATACATTTTGCCTTGGGATACTGGAGACCGGGGCAGAAGAGAAGCCCTGAGTGGCAGAATCTTAGAGGTTAGGTATGTAGTCACTTATGGTTGGGGGCATGTGGATTAGGGTGGACACCCTAGCTAGGCAATGTGCTCACTGGACGTCTGGACCCATGATAGGTAATAAAGAAAAGAAGTAGGTTTGAGGAATTAGAGCAAAGGCCAGCAACCCTTTTGGGTAAAGACCAGGATTGATATCTCTTTTCAGACTGTTAAAATACAGTGGTCTTTGTTCAAGTGATAGCTCTGGAACTGTGGAGCAAGAGCAGCCAATATTAATATATACATGAATAGACATGTCAGTGTTTCAATAAAACGTTATTTACAAAACAGGTGGTAGACCACATTTGACCCACTGCCAACACTACAGGTAGGGCAGTTTTGCTTTAAATGTGTTAAATTTGAGGTGCTGCTGGGACATTTGTGTGGACTGTCCAACATACTGAGATACGCAGCATAGAACAGTTGGATTCAGTTGCAGATGTTACATTTTATCTTTTTTTATTCACCTTTCCCAGTTCCTGTGTATCTGTGTGACAGTATTATTTTTAAAACAGATTTAAAACTGTTTGCTGTGAGAAACAGTGTCCAGGGCCAGAGACATAGTATAGCAGATAGGGTATTTGTCTTACACTTGGCTGGCTGGGTTCTATTCCTATTAACCTATATGGTCTCTGAGGATGCCAGGAGTAATTACTGAGTGCAGAGCCAGGAATAACCCCTAAGCATCACCGGTTTGACCCCAAAAAAGTCAAAAACAAGAGAGAACCTGAGTCCAGATTCAAAATGATCAAACAAAAACATCTATCTTTAAAAAATTAATTATTGTAGCGTGTTGCCTCCTTATTCTAATTTGCTTTGTGTCAAGTTCTCAGCTGTGTGGCTGACTGACAGTATTAGGTATAGAACCAGTCCAAAGGCTCTGAACTCCTTTAAGACTTACTTCTGCGGAGCGATAGCACAGACCGGGTTCAACCCCGGCATCCCGTATAGTCCCGGAGCACTGCCAGGAGTAATTCCTGAGTGAAGAGCCAGGAGTAATCCCTGAGCATTGCCAGGTGTGACCCAAAAAAGAAGCAAAAAAAAAAAAAGACTTTCTTCAAACTATTTCCTTGCACAGTCCTTAGGCAAGTTCAGCTCAGCCAACCCTCTCTGCTTTTCTAACTCTCTAACCTGCCAGGCGCTCTGCTCCTCCAACTCACTCCTGACAGCCAGGCTGAGAACCCAGTCTCAACTGACTCCTCAACTGTTTTTCCAACTCTAATATATCCCAATAATTTGGATATTAGTCATCCCTTTAGGAGTTAAAAGCCACCCCTTTAAGGGATCTCTTAAAGGGACCCAACAGCTTTGTGGGGGAATAAATCTCCCAATTTCTTCTAGAACTTTGTCATTAGTGTTCATAGATGTAATTTGTGAAGCACCAGTCATGAACTATGTATTTTTCATAAATTCTCTCCCTAATGGTACAGGTGCAGTGACAGAACTCTGTGTCCATCCACAGTTCCCAGGTTTTTCAGTATTTTCAAGATTGAAAATATTGAGTAATAAGGAAGTAGAAGACAAAGAAACTCCCCAGCTGAAAGAAACTTAGCATAGTGCTAGATTAAATAGAACTTATTTTGTGATGTTTTTGTTATTTTAATAGAAAAACTAGGTCTTCGTGTTGTCAAGTGACAAGAATATATAGAGAATGCAAGTGTTTTACTGTGCGATGTGGCAAGGTCAGAGTTTTTAGGTGGTCTAACTAACCATTTGCCTAGGTACTGCCCATTATCTCTTCATTTCTCTTCATTTCCTGTGAGCCTAAGGTCTAGGGCAGAATTTGAAATCTTTTTTTTTTTAGTCACACCCAGAGATGCTCAGGGGTTATTCCTGGCTCTGCACTGAAGAATTACTCCTGACAGTGCTCGGGGATCATGTGGGATGCTGGGGATCAACCACAGCTTGGCCGTGTGCAAGGCAAATGCCCTACCCACTGTGCTATCTCTCTGGCCTCAGAATTTGAGATCTTGGGAAATTGTTAACTTTTCAGAAAGAGCCTAAGAATTGGCAGGAATGTTTAAAGTGTGCAGCTGCTGCTGGCAGGGAAACTGAGGCTCGCTTCACTGAGCCTCAGAGAGATTTGAAGGGTCACATGGAGCCACTCAGCTGGAAAAATCCAGACCGTGATTCAAATCCCCATCACTGCTTACAGTGTCACCATGGAAGGCATCCGTTTTTCTTCACAGGTCCTTGTTAAAGGCAGGCTGGAAAAAATCCCAGGCCCTTCTTCCTGGGGCCTGTACTTTTGTTTGGGAGGCCAGGCCGCCCTGTGGCAGGGGTTGATCTTGGCTTTTCAGTGATGTTTACCCATTCAGCCACAGCATCGCCATCAGCATGTTTCAGGGACTCTCTCTCTCATTAGCCCTCTGCTGTGAGACATAATCATATCATTTCCCACAAAACAAATGTCAGCCGACATTATTATTTCTCAGCAAGACTGTTTACAGAGGTGGAAGCATTCATCAAAGGTAGCTCTGGAACTGAAACCCAAGTGTTCATGAGTTATCACGAGGATGGGGTTTGTCTATCCAGCCAGATCCCTAAACCATGTGTCAATTATTGATTTTTAAGCTATTTTTTAGCAACATTCCCAAGGAAGGACTCTTAATGAAATGATGATGAAAACTGTGTGATAAGAAGCAATCAGGGCAGAACACAGAAGACTTATCACTTGTCACTTGTCTTCCCATTGTTCATAAATCTGCTCGAGCAGGCGCCAGTAACATCTCCATTCATTGGGAATGAGGTCCATTATTATTACTGTTTTTGGCATATCAAATACACCACGGGTAGCTTGCCAGACTCTGCCGTGTCTTGGGTTCATCCCAGGGGCCCAGTCTTTTCTATGTCAGACCATCAAACATCCAGGGCCCACGGGCAAAGCCCTGGGTGTAGACAAGCCTGTCTCCTGTATGCCACCTGCCGACAGTTGCACCGCAGCCACACCTGCAACACCTCGAGGGGGATGTGAGGGCGATCTGACTGCAACAGAAGGCTTATGTTCAGAAATATGACCCCAGTGCGAGCCCCACTCAGTGGGTACTCAGCTTGTTGTCCCTCAGCGTTACTCAGTATCTCCTTTGGTCTTCTGTTTGCTTTTAGAAAATCCCAGGGAAGTTTAAGAAACTTTTCTCTGAACTGGAGAGTCTAACGGTAAGTAGCTGATGCCACAAGGGCTTGCTCTTCAATTGCGTTGCTGCTGTGGAATTTCTTTCTGCACGCCTGACTGTTCGGTTGCATGTGAAAGTGGTTTTGCTTCTCAGTTGGGCGAGGAAGCTGAGAATTATTGCTTCTTCCTCTCTACAGGAAAAGTTTGTGAGAATGATCCTTTTCAATATGATTTTTTCAGAAGGCAGATTTTTCAGAGTAATCTATTTCACTGCCTGCGGAATAATGAATGTGCAATTGGCATAAATGAATGTGCGATGGGCATTGACTGCATTAGTCTTTCTCCTTTACCTTCTTTTCACTCTATTTTAGATGCAGAATACATTGTTTCTTTCCAGTGCACAATAAAAACGGTGTTCTCTTTGTTTCCTCTGCATTGTCTGTGCATTATGAGGGTAATGTTCTGGGCTTTGTACCTAACAAAAGCCTTTGGGGTTACTCCTGATAGAAATTATGCAGAGGAAACTGTATTAAAGTACCTATTTGAGGGAAATAATAGCACAATCAAAAGGTGTCTCTCTCTTTTGCAGTCATTTCCCTTTATTGTAAACCAATAACTTGACTTTCATTCATTGCCTCCATTTCCTGCCCTAATTTAGTGAGTTTATTCTCCTAGGAAACCTTTTATCTACTTTGTTCTGAGCAAGAAGCTCTATCTATCTAAATCATGTTCAAATTGTATAGTAAAAGCGGATTTAGAATTGTTGTTGCACATTGATTTTTTTTCTTTCTCTCTTTGTAATCTATGTGATTCGGCAGGACCCTTCCCTGAATCACAAAGCCTACAGAGATGCATTCAAGAAGATGAAGCCACCGAAAATCCCCTTCATGCCCTTACTGCTGAAAGGTAATGATGTCCCATCTCTTATGCCTGCCATTCCATCTTCCTGAATTACAGAGGGGCTAAAGACGGGACTATCCCCGTCTGCTTCCTGATCTAACGATATTTGTTTATGATCGCTCTCCAAAAGCTCAGTCATTTTGGGGACCTTGGAATGCTTCCCTGTCTTTGAGCACCCACTAGAGTGACTCCTTAAGCCTGGCCATGGAAACCCCTGGGTATCTATTTCCCTCTGATTCTAAGCACAGTGTGGCTTTCTTTGTGTCATAACCTCTTAATCCCACCAAGAATAAGACTGGCACAAAGAACCCAATTGTGCCCAGTCCTGCTGTTCGCTTGCAACCTGAATTTCAGAGACACAGCCTATGGTCCGTGTTGCTCAGTGAGAAATACGCTTGGTCAACACAAACAATACCACCCTGTATGATCAGGAATGTGCTTCTTTCCAAGAGGGGGTCTGGCAGGGACAGTATCGGCAGCTACACTGGCAGGTGGTCCACTGACCTCTCTCCTGTGAGGCACCAAGTTAATTCCTCCGTACCATGTTTGGGAGATGGTCCGGGAATCTCAGAGATTTCTTCCAAAGGAAAGGGGGTTCATGGATAGGAAGCTCATCTCTCGTCAGTCCAGAGTCCTTAGACTCCATCCTGCCCACATGAGGTCAGGGAAAGGGAATTTGGGCATGAGTCTTGACCAAATTACGATTTCTTCTGAGGGATCTTACAGGAATATACTTTCATCCTGCCTGACTCATTGGAGAGATACTGAAAACAAGTTGTCAAGGAATTGGACTGTGGACTGTGGACTGGCCTGGCTGTCCTCCTCTCTGAGGGCCCTATTGCCGGCTTCCCCAGCCCAGAGCAATAAAACTGTCTGCTGTTTCCCCTAAGAGCAAACAGTTTGGGAATTGTGAGTTGCTGCGCATCTCTGCAACTATTTGTTTAGTTTATACAGAGAGTATAGTGAGAATCTCTGGGAAACCAGAGTATATAATAACTATTGAGAGACACACAGAATGCTTCGTTCAAGCAGAAAATGAGTAGCCAAAATGTAAATGGATATGATAAGAGATTATAATAGCAAAACAGTGATTTAAATGTTCGTTTGATTCTACATATTTACCCCTATGGTAAGTTTATTTGTTCATGTGGCTTTAGTTTGCAAAATAAAAGAGAGTAGCAGGTAGGAAATAATTCTTAGAATAATGTAGATACAAATAGGAAAATTAGGAAATGTGGCCCAATTTGGAGAACTAGTTGATTTTAGGAAGAAAAAGTGTGAGACACACATTTTTTAAGCAATGAAAGCTTTGTTGGCTGTGCCCTTCAACTGGCGAGGGATGAGCAGAACTTTCTGCTACGTATTAGTGGTTTTCCCCAAAATATATTTCATGCAATCAAGTTTCTCACATGTACATTTTAGCTTGGATGCAATTTTCTGCTCTACTGAGTTTATCTAGACCTCCCTAGTTGGCAGCTAAACAAATTTCTTTTTTTTTCTTCTGAAAGTACATTTACTCATTTGCTCTAGTTAATTAAACCATTTTTTCTTTCTTTTTTCATTAAAAGCTTTCTTGAATTTAGGCACTTAATTTTCCCTTATTTTAATTTTTTGTCATTATAAAAATAAATATCAGTTGTACTCTACATTTAAAGTTAGCATTTTTGTATGGAATGGTTTGCAAGGAAAAATAGGATCAAAATTGTTTTTAATCTGTCATTCCTAAGATAAGACCTTTTGGAAAAATTCCTTCTTAGTTTTTTTTAATAGCTGTTGTTTTTTCTTTTTAAATTGCAAAAAATTTTTAAATTTGCAATCAACTACTTTAAAGCAAACATGACTTGTGTTTTTTGGGGGGATTTTGTTTGTTTTGTTTTTGTGGGGTCATATCCGGCATGCTCAGGAGTTACTCCTGGCTCTGCATTCAGGAATCACTCCTGAAGGTGCTTGGCTGGTGGTGCTTGGGGGACCACATGGGATGCCAGGGATCAAACCCAGGTGTGCCATGTGCAAGGCAAATGCCCTACTATCACTCCAGCCCCAAAATGACTTCTGAATGAAAATTGGTTTCATTACTTTCTCATCCCTCCTATTGGAGTAGCTTTTAGATTGAGAAAAGGGACGCAACTGAACAAGAGTGTGAGGGAGGATGGGCCCGCACTAGTCTGACTCTTGAGAGCTAGTTGGTTCCCAGTCACCATGCAGAGGATCAAGTCAGTACATAACCTGCAGCTCCTTCAGCCCGCTACCTGTTGAGTTTCTTAACCATTTATTCTTGGGGTTTGGGGGTCACAATGGGCTTACTCCTTGCATGATTCAAGGGACCATATACAGTGCTGGGGATCAAACCTGAGCTGGCCGCATGCAGGATTGGCACTTTCTCTGCTGTACTATTGCTGGAACCCCAAGTCTTATATTTGCTGTGCTCCACACTGTGCAGGCACCCTAGTTCAGAAAGGGATGCGTGTGACTCTTAAAGGAGCGTTAGGAGGGTACTGAGCAGAGAAGGTCAAAAGTCCCTGCTCAAAGGTCAAAAGTCATAAATAGCCTCTATCTTCTGGATCTTTTGGAAAAGCTTGCTCCTCCCACAAGAGAAAATAATACAGAGATTCTGGGCAATAGGTAAGCTGAGTCCCAGTGGTCCATTGTGTGTCTTATGTCGGACCCTTTCTGCAGGTTTTCAGGAGGGGCTTTGGAGTACCCCTTCCTTTCCTTTCACTTCCCTGTCTTAAACACGGCCTTGCCATCCTGCAGCCCTGTGGAGATGTTTGGAGTTTGGAGTGTTTCCTCCAGATGAGTGGCACCCACTCATGTGGGACCAGCAATGGATGCTGTGAGTCTGTGTCACGGGCCCATCGCATAAATCTGCAGATCCCAGTTGGGTTTTGTTTTCTTTTCCTCTTCTGGCTCTATGCTCAGGTTTCACTCCTGTGGTTCTCAGGGGACCCATATGTCGTACTGGGAATCGAATCCAGCTTGGCTGCATATAAGGCAAGTGCCTTGCCTGTGGTACTATCAGGTCCCAGTGTTTCAGCCCAATACCAGCTCCTTATTTCTTTCACATCCCTTCATGCTCACATGTCTGGCAGCCAACCACACCAAATCCACAGCATCCTGAACTCCTCCCCCTGGGCCCACGCACCTTCCAGCCTCCTTTCCTGCCCTTCCTGCCCTTCCCGGTCAGGTGTACCTACTCCACCGTAGGCCACCATCTGCCCAGACTAGAGAAGCATCTCCTGTGTTCTGGCCTGGCCTGCGTGTGTCCTGTGGACTGAGGTCTGGAGACTGTCCAGGGTCGAGACTATAGGCCTGGAGAGCGACCGAGATGACATTTGTCCCAGGGTGGGTTCATCCTCCCTGCACAGCAGAATAAAACTGAAGTTTCAGGGGCCCAAATAGGCCATAGATCAGCAAGCCCGACTCGAGGGGCTGCAGGAGCCCACATCCTCACAGGAGCAGAGTGCGGGGGTTGTGGGGGGTGAGAAGGAAACTGGCTCTGGGGTCTGAATCTCAGCTCTGAGATCCGGTGGGGCCATCACAGTACCCACTGTGGCTCCCAGCTCCTTCACATCCTCCCTCCCTGGGCTGACCTCAGTCTTCTGGGAGGATTTCAGGGAGTTCATGGTGTGTATGTGGTCACTCTTGTCATCTGCCTTGTCCTTGGGAATAAAGGGAGAAGTCAAACAATCTTGTTGACCCACCCAGGGACATGGATCAAGTGCCAAAGAGAATTTGGGAGTTAGGAGACAAGAATTTTAGGTGATGCTTTGTATAGGTGCTGCATTGTTTGCTGTTTAAAAAGGTCAAAAAGAACAGGGTTAATTTGTGCTGTCACAGAATGTGAGCTTTCCTTTGTCTTCTGAAAGTGAAAACAAGAGAGATGAAACAACCAGAGTTGGTTAGAGAACAGTGCATTTAATTGTGTGTTATTTTCCAGCAAGGACCTTAGGAGAGTAGCATTTAGGAAGCAGTGCAGAAGGGCTGCCTGGGGCAGGCGGGAGGGATGCTGGCGCCCCCTGGTGGGCAGTTCCAGCTGACGCAGCCCCGTATTTCGAGGGAAGCTCATTATTGTTCCATAGGGATCAGCAGAATCAACATCTTGATTAAATGCAAATGCCTTCCCTTTCTATTTATAGGAACCTTAAGCTGTTTTTTCCTCTTTCCGATCATGTCATTTTAACAAGATATTCCAACGGTTTTTGTTTGTTTGTCCTCCAGGGTATATGCAAAACATGTTTTCTTTTGGGGGGAGGGTGGCACCCTAACTAACTAAGGTGTATTTCCTTGGATTCTCCTCTGCCAGGGTTCCCTGGTGCTAGAGACTGTCTGCTCTGAATATTATCAGTCACCACTCAGAGCTTCAACTGCTCTTGGACTCTAACTCCCAAATCCCTATACCATAAATATATAATAAATAAATGTAAATATATAAATATATAATATACATATATAATATAAATAAAATCATGTTTATTGTAGCCCGATGGAGATTTTTTTTTGGTAGTATCTTCTCCATTTTGTTTTGAGTTTCCCCAGTGGTGCTGAGGGACCACCCCCCCAACCACTCCCAACAATATACAACCTAGTGGGCCACCCCAACAATTCAGCCATCAGACCCAGATTGCTGGCACCATTAGAGCTGCTCCTATGTGCCATGGCACTACCTGGGATTGTTCTTGGTGGCTCATGCATGCACCCGCTGCTCTTCCACCCCTCTTGTGTCACCTTAAATGCAGAGGGGACTCAAAGCAAGCCTAACTTTCCCTTCTTCTGAAAATCACTTGCATCTTATTTGCTGTATGCTATATTTTTACCAT
Source organism: Cryptotis parvus (assembly GCA_021461705.1). Classification (NCBI taxonomy): domain Eukaryota; kingdom Metazoa; phylum Chordata; class Mammalia; order Eulipotyphla; family Soricidae; genus Cryptotis; species Cryptotis parvus. The sequence goes on from JAJIBD010006097.1 coordinate 77,939, forward strand.
AAAGAAGATGCTTGCTTTCTTCCAGCCCACCATAATCAGAAATTTTGTGATTTTCAAACCTGCTCTTTCATTGCTCATGTTAGGGGTTGGGGGATGGGCTCGGGGCTTTACTTCCACTCTACTTAGGGACCATCTGTGGGTATGTTGAGTGAAAAGCAAGTGCTCTACCTGCTGTACTATCAGTACTTCAATTCTTTTCTAATTTTTGATACCCTGTATGAATTGGCAACGAGAATGAAAAAATAAAAATTTCAGCTTTGAAATCTTAGCTTTTTTGGGGGGTCACACCCAGCAATCCTCAGGGGTTATTCCTTGCATTGCACTCAGGAATTACTCCTGGAGGCACTTAGGGGACCATATGGTATGCCGAGAATTGAACCCAGCTCAACCACATGCAAGGCAAACACCCTACCCACTGGACTATAACTCTGCGCCCCAGAAATCTTAGCCTTTTTTTTTTGGCTTTTTTCGGTCACACCCCAGCAATGCTCAGGGGATACTCCTGATTCTTTGCTCAAGAATTACTACTGGCAGTACTTGGGGAACCATATGGGATGCCCAGGATTGAATCCAGGTTCGGCTATGTGCAAGGCAAACACCCTAACTGCTTGACTATCACTCTGCACCCCAGAAATCTTAGCATTTTAAATAAACTCATTCCTAGGGATTATTGAAAAGCAAAAACGTAAATATTAAATTCAGGTTTTGCTGGGTATTCAGGTATTTTTTTTTCCTGCTCAATGTTTTGACCTGAATATATAATGGACCAATTAAGTTCTAGAATGGAATTAGCTTATATTCACTTGATCACTTGATCACTTGAATCCCGTTATTCATCGATTTGCTCGGCGGGAGCCAGTAACATTTCCATTGGACCCTATCACGTGCCAATGTAGCCCAATGGCATCTGGTTGATTCAGAAATATGAAGAGCCTCAAACCGTTCCTTCAGGGTCTTGACAAGGAAATCTAACCATCTTTGTGGGTGGGCGGCCACATGATCTTTTGACATCCTGTGGGATCCAGTCGGTAATGGCTCTAGTCCAGCGGTTATCTCCAAATCGCATTACATGTCCAGCCCATCTGATTTTTGATGCCTTGGCAAACGAGACAGCATCCCTGATTCTGGAATAGCGACGGAGGTCAGAACTCCAGATTCCTTCTCTCACTTGAGTGAGGCATGATATTCCAAGCATAGCTCTTTCGATTCCTCTCTGGGAGACCCGAATAGCATTCTCATCCTGCTTTCGTAGGGCCCAGGTCTCTGAGGCGTATGTTAATGCAGGGAGAACGGTGGAGTCAAAGAGATGTGCCTGGAGCCGGAGGTTCTTTGTCCTTTTAGCTATTTCTTCGAAGCCTTTGAAGGCATTCCATGCCGCTCTCTTCCTCCTCCGCAGCTCAGGTTTTAGGTCGTTCATCATGTTGACTTCTCAACCTAGGTACACATAACTGCTGCATTCAGAGATGTTTGTTCCATTGAGAGTGAATGGGGCCTCAGGAACTAGTTCATTTTTCATAAACATAGTTTTCTTTAGATTCAGCTGTAGACCTATCTTTCCACATTCTCGGTCGGAAGTCAGCCAGCATTTGTGCCGCTTGGCTAATGTTTGGTGTTTTCAGAACGATGTCGTCAGCGAAGCGGAGGTGGTGTAGTTGCCGACCATCTATCTTCACTCCCAGTCCTTCCCATTCGAATTGTCGCATGATGTTCTCGAGGGTGGCGCTGAAGAGTTTTGGTGAAATGGTATCACCCTGTCGAACCCCTCTTTTGACATCAATGATCACTTCCTTGTAGAATGGTGAGATCCTGGTGGTGAATCTGTAATACAGCTCATGAAGGATCTTGATGTATTGGGTTTGAACACCCTGTTTGGCTAGGGCTTCAATGACTGCTTCAGTCTCCAAAGACTCAAAGGCTTTCTGTAAATCAATGAACGTGAGACAGAGCAGCATCTTGTACTCCCTACAAACCTCAATAAGCTTGGTTACTGTGTGGATATGGTTGATTGTGCTGAATCCTTTCCGGAAGCCAGCTTGCTCGCATGGTTGTCCCTTCATCTAGTGTTCTGCCAATCCTGTTCAGGTTGACTCGTGTAAACAGCTTGTAGATGACGGACAACAGGCAGATGGGGCGATAGTTGCCGATGTCGTGAATGTCTCCCTTCTTGAACAGTAGAACTGTCCTGCTGGTTTTCCATTGGGAGGGCACCTTGCATTCGGACATGTAGCTTATATTACCAAATACATTGTTAGTGCAGAATGTACACTTGCATGGGTGCCATAGCAGTTTCTTCCACAGATACAGGAAGCCCATCTGGTACTGCTGTACAGACCTAGGCTCAAGTTGCTTTGTGAAACATGTGATTCAGTCCATAATGTTGCAGAAAATTTCATAAGTTGAGCTTGCTCCTGGCCTCTCTAGATCTACCTCATGTTTCACTCCTAATGCTAAATCCATTTTTTTTCTTTTCAGATGTTACATTTATTCATGAAGGGAATAAAACATTTTTTGGATAATCTCGTCAATTTCGAAAAGCTGGTATGTAAACTTTATCATTTCTCCTTTTCTCACTGGTTAGGAAAATGCAAATTTTTCCATTTTTCCTTTTTTCTGCTCCAGAAAGTAGATAAGTTAAGCACTTCTTCCATTGAATTTCCCAAATGCTTCCTTGCAGCGTGTTGTAGGGGGCAGTAAAACATAATGCAGGTGAAAATAAGTGTGTCGGCAGTTTGGAGGGCCAAATATAGACATGTGCCTTTATTGTTATTGTGGTTTTTGTTGTTATTATTATTTCAGTGGAACTTCATTAAACTAGTATCACTGAATGCTATCAAAATAGTTCTATTTCCATTTTTGTATGTGTTGTGTTTAGTTTGTTTGGGGGAACTTTGGGTCACACAGATGATGCTCAGGTGTTACTTCCAGCTCTGCACGCAGGAGTCACCCTGGCAGTGCTTGAGGGACCATATCAGATGCCGTGGATGAACCTGAGTTGGCTCTATGCAAGGCTAGCACCCTACATGCTGTGCTGTCGCTCTGGCCCCTCTATTTTTATTTTATTGGACCAGAAATAGAACTGCCATATTCCTTCCAGGAACCTCACACATGAGGTTCCGTGTTAGCACCCTAAAAAGGTGTCCATCCCATCATGTACCTGTTTTCAAGCACAGGGAAAGGGGCTCCTTCCAGGTTTGACAGTTCCATGCCCCCAGTTTGGGTGGATCCTACTGTGTGTATTCGTAGGTGAGAGGAAAGACCATCTACGGATAAGAGGTTACAGCTCTGAGCGCTGTGGAGGGTGCAGCCTCACAGCTCTCAAGGGTCCCCTCATTAGTCCTTTCTTACAAGTTCTGGAAGTACCTCTTCTGGAATAACTTTCACACTTCCTGGGAGCTTTATCTGTAGTGGGCTCCTCCTGAATGCCTATGGGGCAGGTGGTCTCCCCAAGCGGTACTCAGGGAGGTGGGGTGGGGCTGGGAAATTGGCCGATTGAGCTGTTTCTTCAGTGCAAAGGCCTGAGGTAGTGATCCTGCGTGGGGCCCTGCAGCACTGCACCCAATGGGGCTGGGGGTCATGTGGTGCCAGGACTCTAGCTGGATGGAAGCTCTCCCCATGCGTCTGAGTTTCTCATCTTTCTCTCTATCTCTATTTCTGTCTCTGTATTTCTCTCTCTCTCTTCTCCTACACCTTGTGACTTGCCTTACGGTTTATGATGCAATTATCTATGTGTATATTCAGTAGTGAGTTCTAGCGCGACATTATAGTTCCTCATTCCCCATCAAACTCCCCAGTTTGTTATAACTACAATGATCATTATGGTGTACAGATGTGAAAGATCCTGGTCCTATCCTATTTTGTTATCTAAGCCTCTTGTGTGGCTGCGCACTGTCACAGCTATGCGTCTGGTCTGCCCCTTTTCTGGTTCATCTGGTTGCAGAGGCTTCGAACTGGCATGGAGAGGGAGGAGCCCAAATCCCTGTTCAATTCCAGCCAGCATGGCTTCCCCCCCACATGACTGCTTTACCCTAGGAGCTACATTGGTCTTGGCCAGGGACTAGCCAATTCCTCAGACTCCATGGGCTGCTCCACATGGGCCAGGCAGCACAGCTGTGTGTCTGGTCTGTCCCTTGTCCAGTTCATCTCTATTGTTACTGTTTTTGGCATATCGAAAACACCACGGGTAGCTTGCCAGGCTCTACCATGGCTCTGGATTCATCCCAGAGCTTTTCCTATGTCATCCATCCACCATCCAGGGCCCACAGGGCAGAGCCCTGAGGGTGTAGACAAAGCCTATCTCCTGTGCAGCTGGGCACCACAGCCACACCTGTAACACCTCAAGGGGCAGCAGGGCCTCGTGAAGTATGCCAAGGCTTTATGTAAAACACAGAGCCATAAGCAGACAGTGTCTAAATTATAGTCATTTTAGGTCAAAAACTATATGCACCTTAAGCTTTTAGGTGATTTAAGGAATTAACCTGTCTTATATAATAATGTATTTAAACATGTAAATTCCTAAAGAAAAATTTCCTTATTTTTAACTTAAATTCATATCAAAAACTTTCACTTAAAAGACAGCAGTGCCCGAGAGACAGTGCAGATACAGTTAAGGGACAAAATAGTTAAGGCACTTGCCATGCATGTGGCTAATGCAGGTTCATCCCTGGCACCACATATGGTTCCCCGAGCATTGCCAGGAATGATCCCTGAAGTGTAGAGCCAGGAGTTAAGTCCTGAGTACTGACAGGTAAGGATAGCCAATAAAAAGATGATCAGAAGCAGTTAGACATACACATACAACCAGTGCCATGTATGTGCACACATATCACAAACATGCACCTTACACACACACACACACTTACTAATACATCACCTCCACAAAAAAGCAGATTTTGTGGCATTAAGTAAGTCCCTGATCCTTTTAGCAGAGACAGTCATGACCCCGCTTTCCTTCTGCTCTCCCTTCTCACAGGGACAAGACAGAGTAAAATTAGATTTCCCCCCAGGAGACCAAAAAATCCATTTAACATCTCACACTACCCTCTGTGATACTTGAATGTCAGAGAAGAAACCAAACTTCCAAGTAGAGGCAATATTTTCAAGGCTTGTTTCTTAGCAAAGGGGCACCGTTTCACTTAAGCTAAAGCAGGGTCATCTTTCACAATAATGAGCCAATAGAATCTAAACGAAAGAGTTTGTGAGAACCCAATTCCTCGTGATGGATATTAGCTTAAGCCAGTGAGCAGATAATTCAGTGTATTATCTTTATCTGGTGGACACAGACCAACACATTAAGTCAACGTGTAGGACCCAGAAGCACTTCTTACTGGGACTGAGGAAAGAGTCTCTGCTGCTCTAACAAAATAACAGAGAAGCATATGCTCCCCCCCCTTCTTCCTCTTCTCCCTCGAGGTTGAGCATCAGCTTCATGTGTTTTCCATAATCCCCTTTTCGGGACAGCTTCAGAGAAGCAGAACTCCCTTTAATCTGCCACGTTGGGTGCCAAGATGCAAAATGGCATCTTAGAAATCACAGTTCTAAACAGCCAAGGAGCTGGGAAATT